>JAQIWD010000800.1:0-16865 GCA_034694825.1 Anurida granaria
TTCACCTCCACTTCCCCTGCAGGACTCTTTAGGTTGAAGAAAAGCAAAAAGGGAAGGAGGAAACTTAAAACTTCGGTAGAAAGGGGTGTCCAAAGGTTTTCTTCCCTTTGTGTGCACAAATGAGATTGCGAAGAGGGTGAAAAGTTTTTGGACACCCCTTCCCTCGGTACACATGCACCGAGGACAAACAGCCCAGCGCAAATTCTGTCCCTTTAATATAGTTATATGTTTGTTAAGAGTTCACTCAAGAATTGTGCGTGTAAATTTTCATTTGGAATCGAAGTAGGTTGAATACATTTAATCGAATCAATTGCCTGAATTGGCTGGGGGCAATGTGGAAAATGCCTGAGGAGAGCATTTTTTCCTGCAAAATATATCTTTCCATTGCAACTCATGGGAGTAATCCAATATGATATGTCCCTATGCCCATTGCAGAACGTGTTGTGGCATTACTGAATGAGTGTATAGCCTAGCACATTACTTATCTCAAACTCATTCTGACTGCATTGCATGTTTGTAAGATTAATACTTTCTAGTCTATACATAGCTATTGGAAATAGAAGAATCAGAGATTCAGTAGAAAGATTTACTTCATCCTAACTAACGTATTCGTCGCTTCTAACTTAAGCTTATGGTGAGAGTGACAGAGGATTTTTGATATCTCGTTACCACCTAATTCTAAAGCTGTAAGCTACACTACTGTCAGTTGATTTAAAATTCTGTCAACACGATCACAATTCCATTGAGGAATATAAAATGTCAATTATTTGTGATTCCATTAATTCACCTTTTTTGTATATTTTTTGCAGTGAATGCTGGAAAGGTTTAAATGCGGAGGAAAGGACGAATCTACTAAGAAGGTCATACTGACTGGAGTTCTATGTCTAACATGGTGGACGGTAGCACTAGGGAAGACGTTACTAGTCAAATATATTTCAACCCAATTTAATAAGCCACTAACGCTGTCTTTTGCTCAATTGGTCTCATTGTCCATCTATTCCGTCCCCCTTCTATATTTTTCCAAATTGAAATTCAATTGTATCAACAAATTCTACTTTTTACGATTTCTCATCCCATTGTCAATCCTGAGAGCAGTTACAACGGCCAGTGGCAATCTCGCTTTATGGAACATCTCCGTATCGTACAGTCAAATAAGTAAGTCAAGACAAGAAATTTGTTTAAAAACAGGTAAAAGCATTTAATTAACTATTTTTATTTTTCCAGTGCGAGGTTCTACGCCAGTATTCACGGCCTTGTTTTGTTATCTAATACTCCGGAAACGCCTGTCGCTCAGATCCTACCTGACCTTGATACCAATTGTCACAGGAGTAATCATTACCACGGTTACCGAATCTGACTTTAGTCTCTTTGGCATGCTCTTTGGATTTGCAGCCACGTCTGGTGCAAGGTGCTAAAAAAACTTATGAACCCCTGAATTTAATTCTTTTAAATCATGTTCAATTTTTTTCTAGTTTGCAAACAATCTTCAACAAGATGTGGCTGGATCGAACACAAATCCACAGTTTTCAAATGACGGCACTCATGGGCTGGGCTTCCACTGCATTTTTCTTTTTTGTCTGGTTCAGTGTTGATGGGCTTGACCTCATCAAAAATGGAAATGTAACCGAAACGATAAGCTTGAAAATCATAAATTACTACGTGAAAGTCATACATTTATTCATTTTATTTCAGACTTTTGACTTCACAGCACCGGGTGCCTGGAAGGTTCCGTGTCTCCTAATTCTGGACGGATTTATAAATTTTCTTCAAAATGTGGTGGCATTTGCTGTTTTGGTTTTGCTTTCGCCAACATCTTATGCCGTTGGAAATATTACTAAGCGTCCTATCATCATTGCCGTCAGTATAGCCGTTTTCAAAAATACAGTAACGACTCTGAACATTCTGGGTATTGTTGTCACCGTTATTGGAGCGTCCCTATACACATATTGCCAACTTCGTGATCGTAAACCAAAGCCATCCGAAGATATAGAAGAAGATCGTGAAGGTTCGAGGGGAAACTTACAAGGAACAGAGGAATCTACCAGCAGTAGTAGCAGCAGTAGCGGGTCATCTTCAGGTTTAATTCCAAATGTAAAAACTGAATAGGAGTAGCCCATAATTTTCGAGTGCCAAAAAGGCATGGATGCTTTCATTAAATGTTATCAAAACGGCTGATATTTTTTCCCCAAAGGCACTGGCGTGATATTTATGTCAGATGAATATTTCCAATTTTTATAGTTTATAAAAAATCAGTAAAGAAGTATATTGGTGTATTTGTATAAATAAATTATCAAAATTGAGCACTACTGTGTGATTTGCAAATATTTATTTTTGCTTCATATCCATTTTGGCTGAAAAGCTGGAAGTTTTATTTGCCGAAACAAGCATGATGTTATAAATATTCTGCGACATTAAAGCTGTTGAGCACTTTATGCTTTCTTTTCACAGACACGCCAACCCTCAATTTCATTATGATCCTTGGTACAAGTGAGCCCTTCCGCGCAGGCTACAAAGTATGCGCTAATGTACGCAAAGTTCCCTGAATAGTATCGTCGTGTAAGGGAAGCAGTTGGGTAGAACATTTCATGCTGATAGTCGAATTCGCTTGTCCTCATCATGGCCACTGATCCGCATCGCTCATTGACTCCCGCCGTGCACATCTTCCTTTTTGAATCCCATTTAAGCTCCGAATCAAAACACTCGCATTTGGTTCCTTTGCAAGAAAGCCCTTGGTAGAAGTTGCAGGATTCGTTATGCGTTCCTTTTATCTGAGGTCGAGGCGGTCGATAGTTGTAAGGGGTAGGAGACGGCTGGTTGTCAGGAATTTTGCATTCATTTTCATAACTCAAGAGACATTTTCCAGAAGGTGATTCTGAGAATCCGGCGTCGCATTGACAGTGTCCAGTTTCTGAGCAGGCAGAATTTACGATACATTTTGGTCCCTTGTCGGCATGACAGGATGAACCAGGAAGCAAGACACAAGTGGAATTTTCTTCGTGAGAGAAAGCTTGGTGGGAACCTGCTTGACATTGGCAAATCCCATCGACGCATGATAGAAATTTATCAGAATTGCAGGGATTCTCGACTGAGCACGTGACGCTAAAACTCCCAGCGCATTTTCCTTGTGGATTCATCGTAAAGCCTGGGAGACACGTACATTCCCCAGTATTCTTACCCGTATCACTCTTCTGTTCGGGTTCACCGGTTGGGTTGCCACCCCACATTCTGTTATACCTGGATTTGAACCTTTCCAGAATAGTGGAGCAAATTGAATTCCTGTCACAAAATGTGCTGGGACTGCATGCATCGTTAACTTTCGTGAGGCAACGCCGGGTCTTTTCATCGTAATGAGTATTCTCCTTGGCATTGCAAAGGCAAGTTCCGGAGTCGGCGCAGACGAGACCAGCAGCAGAATCGCACATTTTCCCAGTTTTGTCAACTTCGGCAGAGCAAGTTACATTATGTCCCAGCGCCTGGATACAATTCAGTTTGGTATCGCCTGGGTAGAATCCACGCTTGCAGAGACATCTGGTGGTTGAAGTTGTCTGGGACGTACCGTCATCATAATTCTTAAGCGTGTCAGGAATATCTGGAGCCTTGTTCGGATCCTTTAGCTCACAGACAGCATTCAAAGGGCATCGGGTGATGGTATGATAAGTACCAGCAGAGTACCCATAAGAATGTTCCTCTTTTGTGCAGGTTTGACTAATTTGGACAACACAGGCCTTCCGTTCTGGGTCGTAGAATGCATGGTCTTTGCAGGCGCAGACATTGTCGTGACAAACGAGGTCCAAATCCGGTCGACAGTTTTCTGTGGGTTTGTACAAGTTGCAACTTTCCTCAAACTCTCGGAGTCGGGCTGAGCAAATTGGCAACCCAATCAGGGTAGCAACAGCTACGACCAGCAAACTTAGTTTCAGATTCATTTCAGCGTTTTGGAGAATCAAACTTATTTCGTAAAGGCAATTTGTTGAAACTATTTATACAAATATTGGAATTGTTCATGTGAGGATGGTTTGAATAACAAGTCATATCGGAAGTCCAATATCATGATCAAGGTTACAGTGAGTCCAATTACTACATCCGTTTTATTCAAGTTTTTAGGCCCAGCGACATTATTCTTGTGCAAGTCTACTGAATAAAAATGCTTAGTTTTGTTGTTCGTTATTGTATACTTTCGACCAACTGACGAATAAATCTGATTGTGATTTATTGTAATAAGAATAATGGTAGAGATTGGTAATACCTTGAGCCCAATTACGATTGTATTTTCAACTTTTTCCATCCAGAATCTGTAGAGAAAGTCATGGATGATGGGTACTGGATAACAATGGTAACAAATAATCTGTTATGCTCATTTGTGTTTTTTTTTCTAAACTAAATATGCTTTAGAAATTAGGACGAAATAGTTTTATAAAAAGATAACCTTGCCATAAATTAAAGGACGTAAATACCATGTTATTCTTGCTCTAACCGCTAATTGGAACAGAAAAGTATAAAGTATGAAGAATGGACGGGAAGGAGAGAGTCAATTGTTCACGTTGCTAGGATACATGCAGCTAAAATTATGAGAAACGATAATAAATTTACAGTTCAAGATATAAGTATGTGAATTTGCTTTAACTAATTGCAATCGAGCAGCCAATATCCTACAAAGCAAGCTTATTCTTCTTATCATCAGCGTCATGACTTTTGCATAAACACAAAAACCACAAATATCAATCCATGCGCAGGCAAGTTTTCCTTTCTGCTACTTGTTTTAGCCACCAGTTGGGGGTTGGTGAACTTCTTGGTCATAAATTAATTAATTATACTTGCTGCCCAATAAGCACGAATTGAATTCATTTTATGCTCTTTATGGGCATTACAACATTATTACTCGTATTCCTCGTACACATTACTCGAACCTAGAATGCGATCCAACGTACTACTAGTTTGCTGTTTTATTTTCATACTACAGGAATCATCGCTTTCCCGTAAGATTTTTATTGTGATTTATCAGTTTTTTTAATTATTGACAATGACACGTTTTATGATTTGGTGCATTTATGAATTGTGATCAGAATTGTGTAGGACACGGACAAGAGGTCATGGGTTCTGCGGATTCCTTCACGAGTGCCCCGATTCTCCTGAGTTTCAATTGTTAAAACAACAAATTCTATCAGGATCGCCGGGGCATAAGCATCAGTTTCAAAGCTGGTTATGTGGTTTCGACTTGATGAATCCTAGGGTAAGATAATAGCGACACATCGTATTAATGTTCCCTTCAAATGGTTGTTAAAATTATCTTAGGTTTGTTGTCCATTCCCAGTGAAAAATCGGCCCAGTTAACTGACTAAGGACGCTTATTTCAGAAGATTACTAATCGAGTATTGCAACATCCATGAATTCGCGAGCTTAAATAGTAATTTTTTTAATTAAAGTCTATTAACAGGCAGAGAAAATTATCAAACGCGTTACGTCGCACAAGGATTGATCATAAAAAGAGTCTTATTTGGTCAACTGTCAAGTTCAATATCATGAGTGATTTTGCAACCGAAGATATAATAGTTCCAGCATTACTGGTCTATTTTTCGATAAAGGAATAAAACACGCCAAAACAACGCTAAATATTTCTGGTTCATGTTGGATATTACTTCGTCTGTACTCGATAACTGTTGCATAAATGACAGATATTAAATGTCTGATTGTATATTTAAGTGACCCAGCGTCGGTTCGGTTGCATTTTCTATTAGACTTTGATAGATTACCGTCCAACGTTGTTTCGCATTCATTTCCAAGAATTCACCTTCCTTGCTTTGGAACTCATGTGAAATCAAGGGCTTCCTGTAAAATAATTTTGGAAATACACGAGTCCATTCCAAAGTAAAAGAAATGGTCGCCAGCAATACCCCTAAAGCGTAGGCAGTAGCGACGCCATAGAACACGTCCAGTGGCAATTCCTTAATAGCGTCTTCCTTCGTATACTCCTCAACCAACTGCTTCAATTTACTATTTTTCAGTTGTTTCATCCACATCGCACTTTTTACTTTATTTGTTTCTTCGTCCCAAATTCTCCACTGTTCCTTAAGGCCCACTGCAATCAAATGTAAGATAATTCTGTTGAAATCAGGCGTCAATGGGGACCCTTTGGGAAATGCCCACGTTACGCCCACTGACAAATCCGTGTCCTGGCTCTTCATAAAGAGAATGCGCGTTTGGCTGGATGAGAGGGAGGTATTGGATGAAATTGCATAGTCCCCAGCAGGAGCGTAGTCAAGACAGGCAGAACGTTCATTCAGCAAAGTGCGAGTGATGCAGTCAGCAGATGAATTAACTAGAAGCATTCTCTTGAAAATAGCTTGATGAACAGGGTCCTTTGAATTTGCAGTGTATTGGTATATGGCACCCCCGTAGTAGCAAAAGTACAAAGTGTAGTCGCTGTAAGCGAGGTCATGGTGCGTTCGTGGTAGATTTGTCCGCTGCGTTGGTTTGGTCAAGGATGACATGAGTTTGGATCGGTAGGCTGTGCCTGTTAAGAGGCCAAATATGGATGCCGAAAATATTAGGAGGCGTAATCGAGTCCCTTGCCATTTGACAAGATTTGTGCATTGATCAACCATGATTTTCACAACCGCCAGAATGATTATCAAAACGTATTCGCTCCCAGATTCCCAACTAATGCCCATTTTATAGTTGAACAACCGTGTATTTGCATATAAAGTGTTTATGAACAAAACAATTACAACGAGGACAGCGATCCATAAGTTGGGTTCAAAGGGCAAGTACATGGATTTCCAAGAAAAACTTTTAGGCGGAATGCGAACATAGAAGATCCGAGTGTATCGGTCTAAATTTGTAGTAAAATCTACAACTCGATCTCGAGCCACGGATGATCCTATCATGATCCCAAAGTCAACTCGGCGATAAAATATGTCGCCAACTGCTCCTGTCCAGCTCCCATCCTCCAATCGACGTCCAGTTCCGCCATTCCCACCACCCAAGGCCACTTTGTATGTGAAATTAAAATACTGAGCACAAAATTTGAGGATTTCGTAGTAGCCCCCTGCACCACCGAAGAGCGTCCCGTCAGGGTGTTTGGATTGAAATCGAATTTTTTCAGGAAATGAAGTAATGACAGCCCAGAGTGTGCGCCCTTCCATTAAATGCTTACATGCCTTCCGGGGATCCGTGTAGCAATTTTGTATTGAGTTAATTGAGCCAAAAGTTTGATTAACTACCAAATAGTTTTGATTCCGGAACCGCCTGGAATACTCGCTGGCAACAAATAGTTTGGTTTCAGAGGGTGATAGAATTTGAACAAAAACGTCCAAATGTGGCCTGGCTACTCTGCTTGACAGAACAAATTCTGTGAGTTTTACATTCGAATGGAAATCAAAGGACTCTGAAGAAATTAGAACAATGAATTCCCATGGTGTATGTTTCACTTGGAGGCGACAAGATTGGTAAATGTCTTCATCCACAAACTCGCGTCCAAAGTATGAGGAATTTCGGGCCTGCGGAAATGGCTGGAATATTATTACACTTGTGGCTGAGTGTTCATGAAGTTGATTAAATAAATCGATAGATGCCTCAATTCTGGGTATTGAATCCATAGCTACAATCCAAGTGTGGGAAGTACTCGTCTCTCGTATGACGGGCAAGTTTGACAGTTGTTCTAGATTCAAGGCGGAAATGCTGAAAAGTATCTTATTGGCAACAAATAAAACAGTCACCCACATGGCTGAGCCTCGTCCTTCCATCTTGGGAAGTATTTTAGCTCTGTGAGACATAAATCTCTCCTTGCCCAGGTTACCTGGAAGTATTATGTCATTAATCATTTGACTGACATGTCTAAGCTGCGTCGCACGTCATCGGGGACGACGTCGATTTCATTTGGAAATTATTCCTGGTGGTGTTATTCCCTTGGGTCAGACGTCAATGCAGCTCCAACGGTTCATTCACTCATCTTAGCCTATGATTCTCACGATACACAATTTTAATTCAACTTTATTACTTAAATTTTCAAGATTTCCAACGCATACGTCGGCAAATAAATACATTACACAAAAATGGTTCATGATGGCCACGCCCAATCGAAATTTGATATGTCCACTTCAACAACTTGTAGTTGCTAACCTGTCAATGTAAATCAATTTAGGAGACGAGGATTGACGAAAAAATTGTTAGTCGTGAACAACATTATTGGGTCAAAGGAATTGAAATCAATCAATCATGAACAAACTCAATCTATGCTGTCAAGACGCGAAAAGGTCGCTGTTACTGCGACTAGCGTTTTGAATGACATAAATGGACGAGGCACTGACTTGAGTGGAGACTTTCCAGAAAAGTGGAATTGTCAACTAGTTGCCAAGGAAGCATTATGTACGAGTTTGTAAAATAAGCCTGGGAAAATGAGCAACATTACTCACGTGAAAAATTATGAAATGCCATCAGGAAAATGTCAAAATAGGGTAATTTGCAAAATTAATTTGTCGTCCATAAGCTTAGGGTCATTGGGATGGGAAAACCGTTTGATTTGAAGCCAAAATCGGGAGATTACTTTACATGGGATGATGTGGATCCACCCGTCCTTCCAGTCTCAGCACCAAAGAAGGTTCCAGAGTTGACGGATCTCCTCAAGAACCCACCAATGCGCATGACCAAGCACCAAGAAGCACTTATGCTGAAGCAAATTTCACGAATAGCTGCAGGGAATGGAAGCTCCTTGGGATCGCCTCCAGTCCCACCCCCACGCTTCAAACATTCCACCGTGCAAAATGCCCAGAAGCATCAGCCATCAGCGGCCGCAGAGGTCTTAGGCGACAAAGATCCAGGTCAACTCGTCTCACCCTACTTGCGTTTCTTCCTGTGTCCCGACTTGAAGCGATCCACGGGAGTCCCAGCTTGGGTATGGACGGTGAAGGTGATGACAGAAAAAGATGGGAATGTCACCAAGAATTACAAGGAATTCCACGTGATTGTGTGCTGGTACCAAGTCATAATCGGGGCTCTTGGTAATTACTTGCCAAACATAATCGAAAAAATCCAGGACTTACACGACATTGCAAATTTTTAGGAGGAATCGGAGTGGGCTTGGAGACAAAATTTTTCGGTGCTTCCAGATTGGCAAAGCCCAACATTCCATTGCCAGCGACAATGAATGTGCTGCGTAGTATAGGGAACTTTCTGATTCAGACGAGTTCCTCTGCCTATCGGCTCTCTAAGCGTGCGCTTATTGCGGGTTACTGCTTCGATGTGATTGACAAGAACGTGGAGGAAGTAATGAAATGAAGCTCGAAATGTCGTGGCCCATTGTTTATCACCATGTCAGAAATGTCCACTTTCTATTTCAGCACCGTGAGAAACAGGATTGGAAAAACATGGGCATCTCTGGAGGGATTACGGGAGCTATTTTTGGGCTCAGAGGTTTGTCTTCTTCGTCTTGATGACGCTTTGCCTAAACAACAGAGTAGCATCAAATTAACTTTGAATGGTGAATGGTGGATTTAGGTGGATTACAAAGCACAATTGCGGGATCTCTTCTTTTCGCTACCTTTGGATCTCTTGCAGGATACCAATACTATTGGATCAAGCAAGGGAAGTCCAAACCACCTTCCTAAAAGTCGCGATCCCATCCCCTGCTTGCCGTAACCGAATTCTTACCAGCACAAAATTGTTCAAACCTACTCAAGTCAATGCTTCAAATTATTCTGTAATTTAATCCTTCGTTGAATAGATTCCACTCAAAGCCTGAGGTGTATCAATATAGCACACCGAGATAATCATTTCTGGAAATGACGTCTCAATTCATATTTTCGGTAGATAAGTTAATTCTTACGTTCAGTTCAAGTATACAACGAAACCTGATATCATTCCTGTGGGCTCCAATAATTTATTTGCCACCAGTCGGAGGAGACTTCAGCTTTGGCTTGATGCTGACGAGGAGTGTGTCAGCAGCATCGGAGGATGGTTGTTGCTCCTCTAACTTGGCTTCTAATTTCTTGAATTCCAATTTTGCTATTTCTTCTTCTGGTGCAATCACTTGCTCCACTGATAACACCTGTTAAAGAAGCAGAACAATGTTTTACAACAACTAGCATTGTGTAATAACTGTCATTGAATAAATTGAACAAATGAGTTGTACCTCTGGAATATAAAACTGGAGCATATTCTGTACTCCGTTCTTCAATGTGACTACTGAGCTTGGGCAGGAAGTGCAAGACCCCTGCATTATTAACTTGACTACACCGTCCTTGAATTCCTGCAAGAAAAAATATGCGAATGAAATACAATACAAGTTAATCGGAAGGATTGGTCTCGTCGAAAACTCACAACAAAGCGAATATCTCCACCATCTTCCTGTACGGTGGGACGAATTCGCGTGTCGAGCAATTCTTTTATAAGGGCCACGGTCTCATCTTCTTCGCCGTCTCCCTCAGCTAGGAATAAGTTAATTCATATTTCAAAATCAAATTAATTCAAATCAATATCAAAAATTACTTCTTCATATCCTCACCTGCAGCTTCCGTAGCCTTTTCTTTGGGTTCCGTCACGACGGGCATCCCTGATGCAAAAAAGTCCATGATTGTCGCATATATCTCAGGCTTCATAAGCTTCCAGTCAATATCGTCATCCATCTTTGTAACCGTTATAAAATCACCACCAAAGAAAACTGATTTTACACCCTCAATTTTAAACAACATTCTCGCTAGAATGGAACTCGACGCTGAAAGCGGATTAGGAAAGTCCTTTGTCCCAGAATCCAACACCTAAAATGGAGGGTGAAAGTCAGTAACACGTCTTTAGCCTTCAAATTAAGAAAAACTTCTCCCTTACCTTTGAACCAGGGTAGAATTTTAAGCTGTTAGGATTTGGTGTATCTTGCGTTCGGATGAACATGTTCCGAATGTGCTGTTGACAAAGGGAATTCTCCATTCGTGATCGTGGTTGAATGTCGTTAGGATTTAGAAATCGAAATGACGACAGTGAAGAAGTGGTCAAGGTTCTAACATGGGCAGGGCCTGGCGTTGGTATTGGTTCTCTTCCTGACAACACCTTTAGTATCCATCGAACTCCACCTCCGCATTGCATTCCCCTTCTGTTGAGTTAAAAAATCGTTTAGTCAAAGTCAAAACACATTAAATTCAATCTGTTCAACATTAAATTAGACAGTCTCAGAAACGACGTATGACTTTGATATTAAGTTAAAAGAATACTTACGTTGACCATGTCCATGACATTGTACACCTGATTTCATACAACTTTGATAAAACGGATTATGAATAGGAAATGTCTTACTTTTCGTCTTGAGAATAAGCTACTTAATTAATTTCAATAAACTTGACTTGACTTGTACTAAATCTTACTTGATTGTTTTTCTGAATTTTCTGAGTGTTTTGGCGCGTCGACACTTAAATTGCCCGTGTCTCACCTTGTTCCGTATCAACTTTCAAGCGGGAAAAATACATTTTGAATTTTCACCACAAAAACATAAGAATCAAACAAACTCGCACACACGTGCTGTGCTGTGCGCTGCTTACTCTCAGTCAGTCAGTTCAGGGCTTGCTTGGTTGCTTTTTTCTGTACTACTTAGTGTTTACTGCTAAATTCCTGCTGGGGATTGAGTGAATGAGTGATTTCATATCGTGTTCTCCAGTTATCCATCATGGATTTAATTAGGTCACAGGTATGATGAATCCTAGATCATCAAGCACACATTGAATGTCTAAAATATTTCATTCCACTTATTTCCTTGCAGTACGCCGCCTCGGATTCCGATGAGGATGAAGAAAGTGAACTTTCACCGCCGCCATCAGTTTCTATCGGCAGTGCCATTACTGACACGACTGAGACGTCCATGGTGGTGGTCACTGTTCCTGAATCTCCTGATATTTCTTCTGGTAGTGGTCTGACAAAATCAAGCCAAGGTTTATTAGAAGATGATGAAGTTGAATTTATTGGAGTGTCAAAGAGCTCAGTACCGCTAAAGCAATCATTCTTACTTGCTCAGCTCAAGCAGGAACCATTTTCGGAAGAGAGTGAATCGGAAGCCACAAACATTTCAGATTCAGAAAGCCTCGACTCTTCAGAAATCAGGTAAATATTACTGCCAAACTTTGGTAATGGAATCACAGTTTATATTTGAATTTGTACATTTCAGTGATCATGATGACGAGAAAATTAAATCCAAGAAGCGTCAACCTCCCAAAGCCAAAGATGAATTAAACCTACAAGACTTGCCACCGATAGAAGATCTTCATATTTCGGTTCCACATGAAGAGTGCCAAGCAGTCGGGTTTATCAAGAGCATCGTTGATACACTTGGTAAGCGAATGTAGGGCTTACTGTTTAAACTCGAGTATAATTCTTTACGCTTTTATTTTTCCTAGTTGTAGTTGAGGCCTACCCGCTTACACCAGCAATGGATATTGACTCCGTACTATTCCTTGCCGAAGGTGACCAGGCTCTTGGTCATATCTTTGATGTATTCGGTCCAGTTAGACATCCACATTATTGTGTCCGATTTAATTCCAAGGATCACATGGAGAACCGCGGAGTCAAGGTTGGGGAACTTGTATATTGTGCCCCGAAGACGCCGCACACTTGTATGACACACACTCCGACAGCTGTATACAATTATAATCAAAATACCAAAATGTCATTTGGATTCCTTTCAGCTTATATCTTGCTGGCTCGTCTGGAAAGACTAAAGGGAACCGATGCCTCCTGGAAAGATGACCATGAGACTCCCGTTGATCAGTTAGAATTTTCGGATGATGAAGCTGAGGCGGCAGCCAGAAGAGGTGGCGGTGGAGGTGTTGATTCCCGCGGACTCGGACTTCGAAAAAAGATGAGAGCCAGAAAGTCACGACCACCTCATGCATACGGGAACATGAATCATTTCGCTGCCAGTCAATCCGGCCAAAACCCTTATGTACCTACCAACGTCGCAGGATTTGCTCCACCGAGGTTTCAATTTCGTGGAGGGTTCAATGGACGTGGATATCACAGAGGAAGAGGATTTCAGCAACAGTATCCGCCCCGCCCTCCCGCCCATATGTATGGTGCTTATGCTCCTCACTATACTGCACCAACCTACAATTACGGTCCACCGCCGCCTTCCCCAATTCAGCCATACCCTCACTCATTTCAGCAGTTTCAGTATCCACGGGCACCGCCACCACCACCACCACCGCCGGGATAAAATGAGTAAAAAATATGAAGTGCCCAGTTATAATTAAATTAAACAAATGAAAATGAAAACTTAATTTGTAATAGTCCTAGTTGTATTCGAATCAATTTAAGAAATTATCTACTTCAGAGTAAAAATGGAATTTAATGGACGGATACATTTATAGCTTGATTTCCAGACGATGAAATCTTCGTCATCGAAACACGTTAAAACCGCCTGTCAATATTTTAGTTTGGAGCTTTTGGTTAGTTCGGACAGGAAACTAAAGGGTCCTTTCAAAGCAAGTCAGCTACAAAAATGATTTTGTAGCATCGTATCATTCATTCCATTTGCACCAGTTTTCCTTTCGGGGATTAAAAGGAGCTTGAATATGTTATGGTTTTTGTATCCAAGAAACATCGACTTTGCTTGAATAATTTAGTACCTTGTCTGAAGGATTTGGGATTTCTGTGGCACATTCTCGTTCACCATTATCCAAGAGAAGATAGTTGTTCGATTCGCTTGAATTGAGTATTTGTTGTCATTGGAAGCATTGTGCAGTGTTAGAATAACGATGAAGTATGGATTGGGTATTAAGTTGATCATATCGTTTGCCGTTGGCGGAATCGCCATTTTGTACAAATTGCAACTAGATCCTAAGCAGAACGAATCCGAAGTCAGCACAGTTGTGAAAGTTCCGAAGAAGTTTCTATTTGATTTTCTCACAAAACCAAAAAACGTCCCAAACGTAAGCCGTTTTGCGAAATCTGTATCATTATTGAACTTAATAGTCTATGGAGACAATTTTTATATTTCATTGTCCTTTCTGTAGTATTTCTCTTGGGTGACAAAATTTGATGAAGTGGACAAGCGGAAGAATCTTACGATGGAGAAAACGTATCGCGGCATCGTTGATTTGCCATTCCTGGGCCAACATCAAATTCGTTACTTTATCAGCGACTTTGAAGAAGGGCAGTGGATTGTCCTTAGGCCTGATAAAGTGAGGGGTTCATATTTGAACCCCGAGATTGTTATGATGGTAAATTCAATCAGTTCATCAGAGTCTCAGTTTTACATGAAGATTATCTACCACAGAACCTCTGCCCTATTTCAGGTTGGTAGCGTATTCTAAAACATTTTTTTTTTAACAAAAAAGCGATGATTAGTTACAAAAATTTGATTTTACTATATTTTTCGATTAAGCTAACTCTGGGTCCGGTATTGAAGCGATTGACTGATGCTCAACTCGACAAGGTCGTCCTTCGCGTTCGGGAGATCGCTACTACTAATTGGAAAAACTGGCAAAACACACATGCCCCGGTTTCTAAAGACATTGAAAATTCAACACAGTCTACTTCGCGAGTTGTCATCCAGGAAGGTGCGGAGGCGTCCAGACCTTACTGGGCTCAAGGTGAACATGAGAAGTCAAGAAAGAAATCGCAAATTAAACATGAGCTGTAAGTTAGTTGTTTAGAAGTGATGCCCCGCATGGAAGAATCTATTGTTTATTTGGTGTCATTAAGCTTACATTGACCGTTAATTATTATACTTACAACTGTTTTTGAGTGATTTATAGGGAAATGAGATGATTACATAGAAATATAGCTCTTTAATATTGAAAACCGAAACTGGAATATCTGCCTCTTTCTTTTTACGACATTCAAATCGCCATGCTTGTTTATTAAAATCGTTCCGTACATACATTTACATCAAGTAACCGTACAGCGATGCAGTTTTGACTGTTGACAACCTCTTGTATATTTGTTTAATCCGTGTACTTATGTATTTATGGCGTCGTACTAAAAGTATTAAATAAAATTGAGGTTCTTGACCGAAAAACAGTATTATAATGATGCCCAACATCATTATCGAAAATATTCTTATTTGGAGCCGCTGGGTTTGCATTTGTAATAAAAATTGCTGAATGTGTGATAATTAACTAATTTTGCACCCCAATCCTTATATTTCAGCATGTCGATCTGTGGGAGCTTGGAATATGGCCCGAGGTCTCGTATTTGTCATCCCCGATATCATCCGGTGGTTTTTGGAGAAACTCACGAATTCGTTTTTTTTTGGATTTTGGTCATTGTATATGACCCGGGGACTCATATTTGTCATCCCCAATGTCGTCTGATGAGTTTTGGAAAAAAACCGAATTCGGATTCTTTGGTTTTTCGGGGTGGTCACGGATGTCTTCGGGGCCATCATAACTTTGCGTTTTATGAAAAGTTAGGACGAAACTTTTTTAACCCCGAAAACCGATTTTTTTGGGGTTTTGTAGTTTTCCCCATCCCAAAAGTTGATGGCTTCGATGAGACGGGCAACTTTTGAAGAGGTCATTTTCACTTTTTGTCGATTATAAAAATCGTTGACCCCAAAAGGTAACCCCCCGAAGGAGGTCACTTCAGGTCAAACTGAATACGGCTTTAAAACCTTTGTAAAATCAACCCAGAACAGTTTGACAATGAAAACTACTTCAACAAAGCCATGGTGAAAAATGTTGAATTTGTGGGTGGTTCGACATTTGAATCCCTGAATCTGGTATACGAGCCGCCAGTTTGCATGAGCCAACTTGACCTGCAGCTAACATACATCACACCACTGTTTGTTCAACCTACAGCTTTTGGAATTTTTGACACAACGTGTATTGAATTCACATTATCATTGAACCGCTGGCTCCGTGATCTGATCTCCATAAACATTCTACTAATCTCTAAAGAATCTATATTGAATACCACAGACGCATCTAGGAACTAGTACTAATCTCATCCAAGTTTTAGAACTAAAATAATTTTTTATTACAAATTCCCATGGAATATTTTATTAAGGCTGAACCATAAAGGTTAATTGCATTTCATTGAGCATGCTTTCGCTTATTTACTTATCCGGAAATCGGATTTGATTTACAAATAGTTCTATTGGGTTGGCTAGTATTTTCAGTTTTTAGTTGGGTAGAATTGATTTTGGGGACCCACTAATGTTGTTTTAAAACATGTTTCTATTCAAACTTTTTGTAAGATCATATACAAAAGCAAATAAGGCAAAATCTGTGCAAGCGGTGGTGTGTGTGTGCGACAACAGAAAACTACTTGCCATCCACCGGCCTCTTTTCCCTCGAGTCTCTGCTTGGAAATGAACAGATGGCTTTTGGCAACTTTTTCTTTTGGTTTTTTTTTCTGCAATTAATTCCACCAAATGTGGAATTAGATCAACAAATTAATTAATGCTAACATTTAATCTCATTTTAAGAAAATCTGTACGCTCAACGGATTTTCGCATTTCCAATTGCTTCTTATTTGGGATATAATTTGCCCTTCTGGTGCGATGAAATGTCAGTTGTAAATGACTCCCATTAATCTAAAAACTGAAAATCAATTAAATTATCAAAAACTGGTTTAAATTAGTTCCAAGCTTTTTAAAACTAAATTTTTCTAACAATGTTCTTTGGCCTGGGGCTTAAACTTTCCATTTCTTTTATTTTGTCATCAATTAAATTATAAAAAACGGTTTTAAAATAGTTCCAAACTTTTTAAGACTGAATCTTTGTTTTTTTTTTCATTTCTTTTATTTTGTCATCAATTAAATTATAAAAAACGGTTTTAAAATAGTTCCAAACTTTTTAAGACTAAATCTTTTTCTTTTTAACCACGAATCTCGTAGAGAAAGTGGTTTATGCAATTTATAAAACGGGAGATCAGCGTAAAGAAACGCC
>JAQIWD010000801.1:0-16856 GCA_034694825.1 Anurida granaria
ATTTTAATAATTGGTTCATTCTTGCTCAAGTATTAATTCGGAATTTTACTTTGAAAGTGCTGAAAATAAAGCCAAAACCCTGACGGTACTTAATAAAAGGATGATGAAAATGAATGAAATGAGGATACCAGTGGTGCTGGTCCGCTTTTTTCTTTACAAAAGCAATGGTGGTGAAAGTGCGGAGGGATGCGGGCTAAGATCTCATTGTACCATGCGGCGGCTCCTTGTTGATGTCTTAGGGCCAAACAGGGACGAGAAAAGGCTTCCCACATAATGTACATTCTATGATGACAGAATGTGTATCACATTATCCTTTCCTCGAGTGAGTCTTTTGAGTTCATCCTCGGCGGAGCTTTATAAGCCCCACTGGGTTCATCTTATTAACGATCTCATTATGCCTTAATCCTCATGAATAAACCACCTCGTAATAATCCACCTTCTACCCGCTGATGGTGGGACTCTCTGGCAGCGGGGCTTCCCCATTCCCTCCTGGAATTTCTCCATTTGGAAATCATCAACTCTGGATAAGAGAGACAGGTCATCCTCTCCCAAACTCCCATAATCGCTACCTTTAAATTGTGATTAAATTCAGTGTAACCAACCAACTACTTTCTCTTCATCATAAACCTTCTCTCCCTCCTTCCATTAGTATTACGTCTGTCCATCCCCAAAGTGCTGAACGTCACCATTACCCAGAATGCTCGACTTCCGGAAAATGATGATTTCCTATCTTGGTTCATGATGGAGGGGCAGACGATGGCGAAGGAGGTCAACTTGATAATTCAGCGTGACATCCAACTGTTTTTCTCTCTTCCAGTGGGACATCAACCCCCGTTTCATTTCATTCCATTGATAAACTGTGTGACACATTTCTCTCGTATACTTTTTGACAAGGATTGACGGTGACAGAATGACTGTCAGAGATGTGTGTAACCTATCGCTACCGCTTTGTCAGTGAACGTGAAAATGAGGCGCTTGCGTTTCTGTGCAATCCTCCCTTCACATACGAACAAAAAGAGAAGGAACACGAAGATTCGCATTTCAGTCTTCATCTTCTGCCGGTTAAGAGGAAACCTGGAGCTTTCAAGGGCCGGGGGAGCAAGACTGAGAAACAACCGGTGAAAGTAGGGACGTTGATTTCAAAAATTTGATAAAGGATCAACTAACTTTCTTCTGCAGAAGAACGTCGCATTTTGATCTCGCTTGGAAAAAACAAGGGAAAGAATTATATAGTGAATTCGTGTTTACTACAGGTTAATTCAGACCTGGGTATAAGTGCAGCTGAGCATTAGTGGAAAAACATTTTTAAAAAAACTTGTGAGACAAAAGATAAAGTTAATTGAAAACTGCTGATAAAAATGGCACAATCGGACAAGGAAGGATTTATCCACTTGGACAGTGTCCCCAAAGATACTTTCCTAACAAAATTGGACCGAGATGAAGAGGATGTGATGAGTGACAATTCGAGTCTCTTCCCAATCCCATCCCCCTTCTTATCCTCCCCCAAAGCCCTTAATTATTGTATCAAAATTGGAAAGTTCTTATCCATAAGTTTTCTAATTGTTGGACTCATCTTGACTCTGACTTTTTTCCATTTCCGCCTCTCAGCACTTGAGCACAACTTTCAAGAACTTTCCCTTAAAGCTCCACTTCCCAGAACCTTGCCAGGGCTCGATATTGCGAGCAGCGGTGGTGGTGGTGGTAATGGAGGAGAAAAAAATCCAATTCGGGTAAGCGGTCCTAGCAATGATTCTTTCGTTTAATTCTATTAAGATCCGACTAGGAGAGGCAGGCGGAAAAGAATTTAGGGCAGGTGGTTAAAAGGAATAATGGAAAAGTGGAGAGAGCAAGGCCGAAAAGTGCTTTCTTCTATTTCTGTTTGTTGGTCCTTATTGTGTGTGTATAGAAAGAAGGGCCAGAGCTCCTCGCGTTCGTCTCTGAGAATAAATAGTAATACAATTTGGAGGATTCCCTATTTGTCCTCAATTTACTGTTCAGAGAAAGGAATGGTGAAAGTAGAACTTTTTTTTTCTTGGCGGGCAGGGGGTGATGAATGTGAATTCTATTCATTCTTACATACTTTTTGGAACTAATTTGAACCTTCTACCGGAGAGCGTTTAAGGATGCTATACAGTTTCAAGTATCCGATTACACTGGCAGGAGAATAACTTGGAGAAGATGGTTGATGAGAATTTATAGAAGAGAGAAGCTCAATAAATCAGACTTGGTGAGAACTTGTTGGAATCTGAAATGAAATCCAATAAATAAAAGGAATAGACTAATCAGGCAAGTTTTCTGGAAGGAAATACAAGACGTTCCCCTTCCCCTTTCCCCCGAGTTTCCAAGAGAGTTCATGGGGAAATGAAAATGATGATTTGGAATTAGCCATTTGTTTTCTCTCCAGGTGAAAAGGAAGGTGGATCACGCAGAAAGACACTCACAGAGTCAACGTTCTATCCATTCATCCTCACGCTCATCTTCTGGAGGCGGGCAGGCGGGACATCCAGGTGGATCTTCAGCTCATGTGGAATTTATGTACCCAAGAAATCGGGATCAACCTTCCCCGGACGAGTCCTCTTCCCCTTCCCTTGGAAACAATTCCGACTCGGTCCTCCTCACATCCTTCTCACGCATTCCGGTAAGGCAGAGCAGCGATTGAAGTATGAAATTCAATAATGATTTCCATATTTTCAAAATTCCTAAAGAATTCCTTTGAATGGGAATCCAAAATGTTTTATTGTTTTCTTTTGTCATCATTTTTCATCTGTTCCGCCACCCCCAACCCCGGCCATGCTTTCTCCAAAAGTTGGCAAGAGGGGCGGAGAAAGTGGATGAAAGGAGAGTAAGTGACTAAATTGAAGAAAGAAAATTGAGATTCCAGTGGTGATTCGTTATTAAGCTGCTGATTAATGGGATTAAAGGTTCTGTTTCATTGGATGGAGAATGGAGAGCTTAGCTTTTGGAAAGCGGGGGTTTCAGTCCCAGTGTCAAAAGGGGTTAGCGGGGATAAAGTGGGAAAAGAAAGTTGACACACAGGTATTTCCTAATAAATTTCCCCCGTTTCCTCAGTTGCACCCTTAATACGCTCCGTCGAGCTGCCCGTCAGCCCTATCCCATATTTTATAGCCGAAACATGCTCGGCATTTTCTCATAAAATTACAAGTAGCACCACCGCTTTTCTCTCCTCGCTTCATTCCTATTCAACAACTGGGGAATATTTCTCAATTCAAAGTCTTTGAAATCCGGGAGAAGTTGGAGATAAGGGAGAAGGGGCATAAACTTAACCGGAAGGAAGTTCCCAACTTTCTCCCTCAACTCCCATGCCTTTCTGATTTCTTTCTCTTAAAATACTCACCATTTTCAAAATTGACCCGGAAAAAATACAAAGTTCAAGGCATTTTATTGCGTCTAATATCCACTAGATTTCCACCGCCCCGGCCCCTCCCCCTCCTAAACCTTTGTAGTAATTAGCCAAAAGTGTCTGTGGCCCTCTTTAACTCGGAAGCTAATTAAGATGAATTGATTCAAGGGAGAGAAGAAGTGGAGGGCGAGGGATGGTGGAATAATTGCAAAGGTCGTTAGTGCCGAGCAGATGAGGATGATGAATGTAAATGCAATACACTGGAAGCTAAGGAGTAGCAGGAATAGCTGGAAGGTTATTACAATAATGTTTTAGAAACAAGTTGTTAATGTTAATTCCTCCACTGGGAAATTATGTAAAACTTTCCCCATTTTGAAACACTACTGCGGCCAAAACTAAAATGGAGGGGAAAGGGGTGAGGTGAAAGGAGAAGAAATCTGAAACAGTTGATTTTAGATTCAGTAAACAAATCCAATTTGAGCGTTTCCTTTATTTAAATGCGCTTAGAGCTCCATCAACTTTCCGTCCTCAATTCTTGAAGCTTAGAGTATGCGTGAACAAAAGCAATGTTTTTAGTTGTGACCGAAATGTTATGCAAAAATAGAATATTTGGAAAGCCAGTCATAATTTTTTACCACTGAACTCGTTTATTGCTTCAGTTTGGAATTTAGTACTTAACAAAGTGTTTCAATTTTTCGAAAATTCCACCTTGTTGTGGTATTCCAGAAAGAGATGCCGGTCATAGGTTTTGGGCACTTGTGGAATAAGTCATCAAAATGAATTTTTAATTAATCATTTTGTATCACTATTTATGAACCCACTCCTGCCACTACAAGTATCTTTCAGGATATCAGAGGGTTTCAGGGAGATCAACCGTCGTAGAAGGCGGAAATGGCTTAGATTTCTCCAAAGTGAAACTCACATCATCAACGGGACCAGCGGTTACTTACTCAGTCTACTAAAAGAGAAACAGCCCCGCCATTTGGCCGAGGTTTCATTTTATGTGTGGCTTCCTCTAAATCTCCATATTCTGTCCATTTCCATTCCATTATTCCACCTATTCAGCTATTCCCTCAAGCAAAGGAAATGGAGAGAAAACTGAACATTTGCGTTGCTTTTCCCGGAATGAAGGAAAAGTGAAAGGTGTCGTGGTCCCAAAGATTTTATTTCCCTTTCTTCCCGTCCTTAGTCAATTTTTTTGCACAACATCTGAATTGGGATTGATAATCTAATAAACGCAGTTGAGCAGGAAGTGTTCGCCTTGTGGTTTAATCTTCCTCCTTCCCCCTTGGTGCTTGGAAATGAAAATGCTGGAAGATGGAAGAATCCACACGACGACCACCACACCACAAGGGCTTTTGTTGCTGGAAAACTCATCTTCTTCTTCTCCCTGGGAAGTTTTATGGTCTCATTTTTGAAGAGATGAGATTGATGAAAGTAGAATTTTGTGGTTAAAATTATAATAAGGAAAACAACGGTCTAGGCTCCGCTCCGTATGCCTTTTCTATCTTCAATGCTGTTGCGTTTATTGGCAATTTGGCCAGTTTAATCAAGTTATTCCCAGGAATAAAAGTAACGTGGAACAACAATCCTTCACTTCATGACCTTCCAACGAGTTTGCAAAATTTTACATAGATTTACCAAGAAATACTAGAGTCAGCATTGTTATTTTCAAGCTCTAATAACCAAATCCCATCAGTTCCTTTCCACTTGCTGCTGGAACAGCTCCACTTCCTCTGGTAGATTACAATCGCAGACGGGGCATCCCGTGACCACGTCAATTACCCGTGTACAGGGGGAAGCGCACCTGGGCATTCCACACTGCCTCCTCTGTGCTGGAATGGGTGTTAGCAATATGGGAATGGTGACGACAGAAAGTGGTTTTGGTGAGGCGCATTGACAAACGTGACATCCACCAGGCCCCAGAATTTTTCTGCATCGAGTGGCACAATTAAGGGGTGGGCAAGCCCTTTTTTCTTCAGGGACTTTTGGCGTGGTCGAGGGTTGAGGTTGAGACCGAGGCTGGAAAAGGAATGGATTCGTAGGACACTGCCGCTGAATGCAGGTCAGAGCAGGGGGTGTAATACACTGGCAGATGGGACGCCCACATGTGACCCCACCACCGCCGCTTCCTCCAAGTACCCCACCAATTGGAAATGTGTCATTCCCAAAAGAGCAGGTCAAGGCCCCTTCTTGCGTTATCCGCTCAATTGGTGGTTCCTGGGCACAGGCGGAGAGACAGTCAGACTCGGTCAAAAAATTATTCCGGTTCCCTCCACAGCCGGAATAGACGAATGGTAGGCATTGTCGTAAATCTGCATTCCAGTGGAAGCGCAACTTATGTCCCCGGCAATTTCCAACTTGGACCGACAGAGAACAAATTTCTGAAATTTTCAAACAAAGTTACAATTTTTGTTCCTCCGAGATTCCGTTTTCAAAATTTTGACAAACCTTCTCTTTGAGTTTCATTCCCAACAGGTTTCTTGTGTCCATCTATCCCGTCAGGTAGAAAGCGACGAATCGTGGGGGTAGCAGCAGCAGGTTTGACCCGATTCTGGACTGTAGTCCCCGTAGGAGTTGGGTTAATTGCTTGTGTTTCCGGTGATTTACAAATTGATTCACATTCCGAGAGACTGCCAAACCTATTTGCATTCCCAAAACATCCACCATAGGTAAAGTTTTGGCAACTCCCGGAATCCACATCATAGTAAAAAGAAGGAACGCGGGCACGACAGGATCCGGAATCCTTTGGTAGGTGACACCTTTCGAAAAATCCAGAACGACGCGTCACTTTAGGGTTATTGGTGCGGTTCCCCAAAGGGATCCCAAGTGCGACCTGTAGCTTGGACTCGAGTTCAGGGTCAGGGTTTGCGGAGGTCAAGGTCTTCTTCGGGGAGCATCTCATCTCACACTCTTTGATCCGAACAAAATTGTTATCATTCCCTCCACACCCACCGTAGACAAATTGCTTGCAAACTGCAGAGGTTGGATCGTAATAGAAACGCTGAAGTATCCCACGGCAAGGTCCTTTGGAAAGTGGGAGATTGCAAGGATCTTCCCGTGTAATTTCAATTCGGATACTTTGTGGTTCTTGCCCGTTCCGAATGTCGGTCACGGGGATTGGTGTTCTCCTGCTTGCAGTAGTGTTTCCTGATTGGTGGATTGCAGGGATGTTTCTCTGGACTTCTGTTCCGTCTTCAGCTTTTGAATACTCTGTAGCGATTTTATTTTGACAGAAAGCGGCACAAGCTTCCATTGTATAGAAATTATTCTGATTCCCGCGACATCCACCGTAGACAAAGGAACGACATTCATCGTCTTCTGGAGAATAATAGAAACGGCGAAAGTATCCACGGCAGGGGCCCAATTGGGGTGTCTGCGTACAAGCATCCACTTGGCTTACTATAAAATTTGAAACATTTGAATACGTAATGTCAAAAGTCAAAATTTGCAAAACTTATAAAACTTCTTACGTTCATGAGTTTTGGATTGAATCCCAGAGCTTACGCTTGGGCTCCGTGACAGTGGGGTATTCGACGTCATCCTTGGTGGTTGTAGGACACTGGTCCCACAAATCCGTTGGCAATCGCTGAGTGCCACAAAGTTGTTCCGATTTCCGCCACACCCACCAAAGGTGAAAGGTTCACAGATTTTGGACAGGGGGTTAAAGTAGTATCGGGGTCGGGTTGCTTTGCAAGGTCCAACGTCACGAGAGAGGTGACAAACTTCAGTTGTTACAAGGCGCTCGTCCTGGGGTATTGGGATTTGGTGACGTGGGATATTCATGGGGCGAAATTGAGTTGTTGAGATCCTGGAGGTGGAAGTTCCTGATGGCGATTGTGACGCTGGGAGAGTTGACCTTGATAGGGTTGGGGTCACACTTACATTTAGTTGTAGCTCTTCTTGCTCGCCAGCTAAGACGGATTTATACATACTATTAGTTTTACTGCCTAAATTCAAGGTGAAGTATTCCCATAGTCTTACGACATTCCCATCCGATTGGGCAACACTTGATCCGATTTTCAGCATCTTGATAGTAAACCGGAGCGCATCCTTTCTGTAATTGATCTGCATAGTAAATCTCAATCCCACAATCAATAGGTTCACAGAACTCGCCATTCAGCGTTCCTAAAATCACGCAATCAGTTGAATGGAGAGTTTTTTCTTGTTTTTTGAAAATTTTCAAGCAAATAGATACCAGGAAAATTAATTGGATAATTATTTTATTACCATTGAATCCTTTCTGACAGATACAACTCCGGCAAGTGTCCTCCTTTGCGTCAATTCTTTCCCCTTCTACGTATTCCTTTCCTTTGTAAAGGCACCGAAAAGTTCCTACTGGTGAACTGGGTTGCTGCTGTGATTGGTCCTCCGGCAATATCCAGGCAGCATCAGTTTCTTCCAGTCCGGAATCTAAATCAGTTCAAATGAGGACCAATCAGAATTTAGTTGCAAAAGGAAGCGCAAAGATGATCGAATGTAAGCTGGGTACCTTTAGCGCAGTAGTAATCGTGAGCGCAGCATTCCCCTTTCCTGTACAAAAGTGTGCAGTTTTCTTTCCCTGGAGGTCGTACCCCAAATGTTTCTGGACATTCAGCACTGGCACAATTGATCCTTGTACTTCCTCCAAAATCAGCACAAATACAAGCCTCGCGACAAGCACTCGTACTTGAAGCCTCTCTCACTTCTTGACCAATGGAATACAATTTCCCTTTGTATTGACATTGGTTATTGACATCTTGCGACTCTCCCGCAATTGCCAGGCTCTGATTGGTTCCTCCGCCCCGATGTCCACAGTCAAACCGGGTAGGACAACATGAATTCCCGTCATAGATTGGCTCGCACCCAAGTGACGTGTAGTGGGTATATAAATTCATTGGGCAGTTGACATGGACGCAGGCAACGTCTGAAAAAGATCAAAGAAATGTATCACGATGGTATCAGAGTCCTTCCGTTTCATTTCCGGGATTTTACTTTCAGCAGGTGTACTTCCACCACAAGTCCTCAAGCATTCATCTCCAGTTTGGAAATTATTGTCATTCCCACCACATCCATTGAATGTAAAACTGAGGCATCGATTGCTATCTTTGTTAAAATAGTAGCGCCTCGCACTCGCATAACAGGATCCAGTGTCCAATGGGAGATCACAGATTCGTGATTTGGTTCCTGCTGGAGAAGTGGAGTCAGGAGCTGGAGAAATGACTCCAGGCGTAGTTGGTGATGGTGGTACAGGACTCCTCACTTCCGTCACATCCGGTTCGTAATTTCCACATTTCTGCTGACATTCGAATTTCCGGAGGTACATGTTGGAAGTGGCTCCACATCCCGAGTAAATAAACTGGACGCATTTCCCTTGCTGAGCATCATACGTCCAGCGTGGTAAGTAGGCCTTACAATTCTCTCCAGGAGTTGTAGGCGGAAGTTGACAAATTTCTAAATCAAAATGAAAGGGATTGAAAGAAGTAAAGTTGGAGGGGTTGCGGGGTCAAATGAAGCGTCCATTACGTTTCTCCATTTCCGGTTCTTCTTGTATCATTTCTATTTCGTCTGCTTGGAACGCCAATTTGGCAGGAGAGCACCGATTCTCACAGGCCAGAAGGGAGTGAAAGTTGTTTTCATTTCCGCCACAACCTCCAAAGGGAAATCGTTCACAGTCTCCAGACTCCGCGTTGAAAAAGTACCTGCGGAAGGGAGAGAGAAAGGAATTTTTCCCATTAGAATGTTGTCCAGCAGGAGAAAATAGTTTGACAAGGGCAAAGACCTCTTGTCTGTTCTCTTTTGACAAATCACGACGTCTCGGTCTGGTCTGGATGACAAATTCTCACCTTGGGAGGAATAGTTTACATTTTCCAATCTGCTTGGGCTGGAGGCAGACATTTGTAAGCTCCGACTGGAAAGTTGGGTTTGGCAGCGACTTTTCCTGAAGCGATCGCTGAATTCCTTCTTCCTCATCCTCTCCAGTTGTATCTTCTGGGTCCTCTTCCTCACTTGAGTACCCGCCGCTATTAGTCTTGCCTAAACCTATAAAAATATACACAAGGAATTACGTAATGTCGTGTGTCAGATATGGCAAATTGTCCCAAGTTTTCCAGTTTGTCACTCCTTTGGCTCAATGCCATTTTTTGTGATGTTGACCGTGAGAAATATGTAAGTGGGGGTATTTCCCTCGGTTCGCTCATTTTAATCACAATGCCTTGACTTGGAGCAACCTTTTGCAAGTTTAAAGATTAGGGTAGGAGAGGAGATGAGGTCACGCTCAATTGTGAAATTAGCTCACTTCGCTATTCACGATTCGCTCCAATTTTGCGTTAATTTTTATTAATAGTTTATGAAAAATTACTATCGATTAGAAATTACCTGGATAAGCATTTGTGAATTGGAAGTGCAGAACCAATGCCAGAGAAAGTAGAAGAGGGAGAGATGCTTTCACTTTCATTTTGATTCTTTGATGTAACGCAGTTTGGAACACAATTATTTATGAAGGATTTTGATTTTAATTGTTCACAATTAAAACTGGAATTTTCTAAAGGGCTTGAATTTTGGAATGTAACGTTCTATATGAGATGCGGAATGATTTAAGATGTTTCCTCCTGATCTCATCTCACATTTAAAGGATTCCAAATCTGGAGATTATTGCGTCTCTCCTGTTTATCCTTTTCACTTTGTGGAAAATGACGTCAGATTCTCAAGTTTTTACCACTTTACTTAACGTAGCACAGAATCATCAGAAGAAGAGGACCAAAGATTTCATTTTAGCAAACAGTTAAATTCTGAATACTACATTCAGCGTCATGCTTCACTCTTTGGGCAATTCCCCTTTCATTCAAAAATTCATGAGAAGGACAGCAATTGTCTTGTTCCAAAATGTCATTCAAACATTCAGAATAAAAGAATGCAAAATGAAATACAGTTAAAGATTTCTGCCGCTAATGCGGTTTTCTAATCGTTAAAATTCTATTTAAATTTCAGCTAATGGCGATACAAGATTTTTGTTCAAAGACGAAAGAGTATTGTAAGCCTCATTCTCAACACTGGAAATTACCGAGAGAATCTAAGTAATTGTAAACTTAATTAATTAAAACTTAGGCCCAGCCGGTCCGCCAGGCCCTATTGGTTTGCCAGGTGTTAAAGGTGAATGTCAATGTCAATGTCAAGGTCTTCTTTGACGTTCCTCACTTTTAGAAATATACGATTTGTGATATATAAAAGTATAATTTATATTGCAAGTAATTAGTTTTCGAATTTTTCTAATGAAGGTGAGAGGGGTGAAAAAGGCGATGTCGGTGACAGAGGGGACAGAGGGTCGAGAGGGCCAAATGGTAAAAAATTTTGATATTATTATTACTTCCTGCTCTTGAAGTTCCCTTTTCATTGTTAAAAATTGTATTCAAGATGTTATTTAATATTGTACAGGGCCCACTGGAGCCCACGGTCTCCGAGGACCCAAAGGAGAATCAGGTTAGTAACCTTACCGTCGACTTTTCACTTTTGAAGTTTTCTTGAGTGGAAATATAAAGTTGAACGTTTTAGGCAATCCGGGTGTTGAAGGAAGAGACGGGTAAGGTCACAATTTTGAAAATCTTTCATCAATTTTAACGTCATCCATTTGAATTCTTTCTGATTCTCATTTAGACTTCCTGGAGAACCAGGTAACTGATCTTGTAATTTGGTAAATTAAATTATTGTGGTATTCTGACTTCTCTTTTCACTTAGGACTTGATGGAGTTCCAGGTAATTCAATCAACTTTTTCCAAAATACTTTCACTCCCATCTCATCCGATCCGTTGCGTTTTTTGTTTTAGGTCGAAATGGGGTTGATGGAATCCCTGGTAAGTTTTCAATGCATTTCCGATTCCGAAAGCCATGCGCAGTTTATGAGGTGGAAAACGATGAATTTTCGTATACAATTTTTGTATTAGGTTTGGAAGGGACGCCTGGTCGAGCCGGGCGAGACGGAAAGGATGGAACAGATGGTCTGATTTTTAGAAATTACATTTCTATGCTTTCTTTTTCTAGGAAAAGACTATTCCTGAATTTAGAAATTGCCGATAATTTCATCTGGCTTTTAATTACCCTTGCATCCGAGAGATCCTAAAACATGTTCAACGTTCCCTTGAGAAAAATGCCAGCTTTCCTCCCTTTGCTAATGGTCTTTTACTAAAAAAAAAGAGAAAGCACCAAACAAATAGAAATTACAAAAGGAATTTTAAATTTCCATTAAAATGGATTGATTCACTCTTATAACCTTTCCTTTGTGAATTCTGTAGGGAGAGTTGGTCCAGCAGGCCCAAAGGGAGATGTGGGGGTTAGAGGTTAGTAGAATTAAGGGTCATGGCCCTTCACCATTGAAGAGTTGTGCTCTGGATTTCATCTAACATATCTTCTTTTATGCTTGATGTAACAGGACTTCCTGGACAAATTGGTCAAGTTGGACCACGAGGAAGGGATGGTAATCACGGAATTCCAGGGGTTAATACGACGGTCATTTCCGGGAGTGGAGGAGGTGAAGGAGGTCAAGTAAATACGACCATCTTCATCCCACCATCCATCATGGGTACGGATAAAGGCGTCACCCATTTCCCCAACTCCCAACACAATAACTGTGACCTCTGTATGACCTTTCCCACTTCTCTGCTTAGGGTCAGATGCCAGAATGCGTCCCTTGGTCGTGATGGAGGGCGAGACAGTAAGATTGGGCTGTACAGCCACAGGCTCCCCACGCCCGTTGATTAAATGGACAAGAGAAGATGGATACCCAATTCGGGTCGGGGCTTCGGTCTCATGTAAGATGCTCAATTCCCAGAGTCCAATAAGGCTTTTCCAGCATCCACTTTCACTCACTTTCCCCATTGCCAATTTCCTATTGCGCTCTTGTTTTCATCTACAATGAGACTACAGGACTACACCATCCCCTTGTCCTGGCTACTGTTTTTCTTTAATCCAATTAACTTTCTCTCCTCTGAACTTTTACGATTTCTCTCCTTTTCACTCATTCCCTTTGTTTACCTTCGGTTTCTCTCCCTTCATCTCTTAATTAGATTCACTTTGAGTTTATCCGACCTCCAATCCATAAATTAATTATTAGACACCCAACACGCCTCAAATAGGCTCGCCTTTTGGGATCAATAAATTAAACTAACTCATGGCTGGTTTCAGCATCCCGGGAGCTATGTGGCAGAACCTTAGCTTAGAAAAGAAAGTCACTGTGTTGCTTTTATGAAAAATCTTGGCAGATTTGTTAGTTTTACTTCAATCACTTCTCTCTACGTGTGGCTCATTTTCGTTTCTCATTTCCTGGTGAAAGGTTCAGGAGGTCGAACTTAAGTTGATTAAAACTGGGAAATGGAGCTGGTAATGGATGCTTTCTCCCTGATTTCTTGATGGTGATGGGTGATGTTGCGGGAATCTTATGACAAATTACTCTCCTGATGCGCTCATTCCAGGGCAATCAATCATGAACCTTCCCTACATCTGCCCTACCCTTCAGACCTAACTTACATTTACAACAATTTGTTTCAGATTCAGCTATAAATGAGCCTTTGCTAAATTTTACCAAAGTTAACCGAATCCACATGGGGGTATGCCGACAACGTGGAAATAAAAACCTTGTGCATCTTTTGTTAAAAATTTATCTTCTTTAATTTATTTTTCTCAGAAATACGTTTGCTATGCTGACAATGCAGTGACCCCTTCAGCGTCGAAAATCCACGAACTTCACGTCAATTGTGAGAACTCATTCCATTTTAAATTAAACGTCTTCTGTCATGACTTGACTTAAATTGTCTCCAGTTCCTCCAGTGATCCACGTCAAGAACCAGCAGGTAGGAGTTTTGGTGGGGAAAACAGCCACCTTGGAATGTGAGGTCGAAGCCTTTCCCCGTGGTGCACATTCCTGGCAAACATCCGAGGGAAAGTTTATCACTTCCAATGACACAAAATACCAAACATCAACTGTAGAGTATGACTTGTATCGGGTAAGGAAAAATTCCTCCTCCATGAGCCACGACGTGCTTTTTGTACCGCTGACACCCAACAGTCGACGCTGTGATTTTCATTCTAGGTTCGGATCGTACTCACGGTAACTCGAACGGTGAAAGCAGATTTGGGTCTCTACTATTGTATTGCTAAAAACGCGTTTGGAATTGTGATGGGACAAGTTACGCTCGGTGGTAAGCCCTTGTTCCTAATTTCGAAAGTGGTTACTGAAAATCAGAAAAATTCGTAAAAATCATACACAAGCTGGAGTTGTTCGAAGGTAAAGATTTAACTAAGCGGGAAATTCTGTTGGTGTATAGAGTGGACCTCCAGTCAACCGACGCCACTACCGAATTTTGTAATTCCAACTGGTCCTGGTGTGATTTATGGAAAGGTAGGGATTTAGCAACATAAATTTTCGGTAAGGTTGACCATAATTGAATTTAAATTTGAACGTTTTAATTAAAATTAGAAACAACCGGATCTGGTAGAGGAGTCTGACATGTGTCCACCCCCACCCGCATGCCCAACATGTTCACCACGAATTGACGTGACGAAATGCATTCCTAGTGGATATCAACTTATCGGTACATACCTTGTCACATCCCATGCTCAAACGGTTCTTGGTTTCTATTGTTTTCTGTTTCCTGTTTCGTTAGACAAGTTTGCATGGGATGTTTCACCCCTGGAAGGGCACATAACTCCAGATGATAACAGAACTATCCGAGGTACACACTTTCTCCCCTCCGCATTCTTTAGTTTTCTTAAGGAGAAAGCTTGTTTTCCAGCTTGCGTCCTTTCCCCTTTTCTCATCCTTTAGATTGTCAGCTGTCAGCCGTGGGGAAACCCGTATTTCATGGAGAGTTCAAACATAACGGCAGTTGGATGAAGGAGGCGTTCATGCACGCTCCGGAATCTGAGAAATACTTCAAGACACGAATGGAACAGACGAACGTGCTGTACGAGTATCAAAATAAAACGACGTTTAGCAATGATCAAGTCGGATACGCTCATAATCCAATTCATCCTCATTTCCAGGTAATTTCTATTCAAATCTCATCGCTTTAAGGAGTTCTGCTGGAGAGCAGATTGGGGAAAGAGGATTATTAAGATCCCTCCCTAAACACATTCTACTCGCGTCCAATCGCCTAAAACTTTTGAAATTACTTAAGTTTACCCTGCTAAAACATATGGCTGATAATTTTGAGAGCGAAACCGTCTGTAACTGAACCAACTTCCTGCGTAATTCGCAAACACATCGCACTAACTGTGCAATTAAACTGGAAAGGACAGTTACATTTCGTGAAATGAGTGGATACTTATGAAGTTTGCCTTCCAACAACCCTCATTCACCTGCAAGAAATTGCTTGGCAGCATTTAATTTAAACCAAGTCAGCATCGTCGTCAATAAATATAAGAACGGAAGGACCTTACTTCTCTAAATGTACAAATTGGCATTGTCATCTTTTGGTAAAATCTTGAATTGTTCCTCAAAGTAAGTCGAGCTTCCTTCAACAGCGTCTTGTCCCTTTTCCTTGTACATCATGAAAAGTCCTTGGACCATGGCCATGGAGACTTTCCGTTCCAAATTCTTTAATTTTCCCAGGAATTGACGCTTCACTTCCTCTGTTGCTTCCGGGTAGAACCGACAAAAGAAACGTCCCAACTGCTCCTCATTTGGATAATCCACAAGAATCTTCACGTCCACTCTGCCAGGACGTGTTAGAGCAGGATCCAACTTTTCGGGATGGTTCGTGGTAAGGAAGACAACTTTTCCGTCACATGAAGCCACCCCATCCAATGCGTTTAGAAGTCCACGGAAAGTGACAAGTGAGCCTGTGCCGCCTGCGAGGACTAGGTTGGTTTCAACAGTGGCATCCGAATCAAGTCGGGACTTGAAGGCACAATCAACATCTTCAATGAGGATGAGGGAATTCTTGGGAGTTTTGTTGAGATATTGAATCAGGATATCATCAGTGAGTCCTTTGGAAGAGAGGGACAGGGAACAAATGTCTTGCTTGAATTCGCCAGCAATTGCACGGACCATACTTGTCTTTCCACATCCTTGGAGAAATGATTATTGTTAAAACGCTGAATCATCTTGATTATATCCGCAAGTACTCGTTCTCTGTTTTACCTGGAGGACCGTAGAGGAGGTAGCCTCTCCGATGAGGAATATTTCGTACCTCGTACCATTCCCTGGAATCCAGAAATGACTGGACATCCTTGACAATTTGGTCCACTAGTCCCTTTGTCAGAAGCACGGACTGGGTAGTACGCTGAGATTTAGCGTGTCCAAGCGGCATCCACCTCAAGTAGTTATAGTCGATTGCAAACACGGTCGTCTTATTAAGCTTGCTTCCCTCATCGGACTCCGAAGCTTCGAGTAAAAGCGTCTTCAGGAGGTCCGCATTCCACTTCAATGTTGAAATTTTGAGCGTGGCGCAGGAATCAGCACCCGCCATCATGGTGGGCAATGGTGTTCGAATAATCCGGAAGAAGCGACCTTGATATTGGAAGAAGGTCGTCCCGTAGCCCGGCTCGCCCTTCAACTTATAGCTGTCGGCTCCATAATTGTTTTTCTTTTTAGTGAATTGTCCCCAGACGTGAGAGGAAATATAGAAGAGTCCTTGTGCATGTTGCTTTCCTTCTTCAGCGGATAATGTTGTTGGATGTTCCAATTTTGTGCCAAGCCATTTCACAACGTTGTTGAATTTTGATAGGTGCCTATCCGTAAATTCCACAGACACCTACAGGGTAAACCAGGATTCAGATAAAATATATGGCAAGGAATAGCAAGTGTAATCAACAATGGGAATTGATTGATTTTATTATTACCGTAAAGGTATCCCAAATGTATTCTCTGAAGTGGTGCCAGGCGTAGAGGGTAAGGAGGCAGATAGCAGCAGTTGAAATTGCTTCAGGAATAATGGGATGATGTTGATGACACTCCATGATTCGGCTCTGACCCGTACCTTTATCAGTGACAAGATTTGTTAATGGCTGAAAAGAACTACAAAAGACCAAAATAAGGAAGACCTTACTTACCTTCCGCCGATTGGCGAAACGAAACAGAATTAGATGAAGGACAATTTCTTACCGTTTTAGTTTCGTTTCCGTTCCGTACCGTGAGTGATAAAATAAGAGTTAATCAAGTCAGTTGTCTTGTCTTGTCAGTCAGTAGTATCAGGCTCGTAGTATCAGTATCCGAACAGTTAGACGGACGGACGACGACAGTATCCTTAATATATTTTTTAAGATTCCCAGCTAAATTGTGCTCAAATCTCAAAGGTTAGAAACTAAAATTGTACGCTGATGGTGGTTGCCTCACCCCTTATTCCCATTTAAAAGCGCTTGAGACCTTTGTAACTGTAATCATCTGCTTATTAAGAATCGTCAGGTGCTTTATGCTTACATGTTAATGTAAACATTATTGAGCAGTTTTTTTTGGCTTTATTTTCAGCACTTCCAAAGTAAAATTCCGAATTAATATTTGAGCAAACGTGAACCAATTATTAAA
>JAQIWD010000802.1:0-16843 GCA_034694825.1 Anurida granaria
TGACTTTTGCATCGAATGGTTCGGATTCGGATTCGCTGGCTTTTTCCAAGGTTCGGATTCGGATTCGATGGGATTTTATAGGGTTCGGATTCGAAGATTCGGCGAATCCTTTTTTGTCACCTGTGAATGAAATGTCTACTTAAAACGAGTCAAAGTGGTCTGACTAAAGTATCCTCGCTCATTTCCAATTTCTACGACATGTATGGGCACGTTTATAATAAACTTTGTTTATTGCTGGAAAACATTATCATTCAATGCAGTTATTCCTATCAAATTAATTATTTTTTACACGAAATTAACTAACGTTTAGTCAATTTATTTCTACAAAATTTTTACATTTGTATGAAAAATGTGGACTCCTCTCGATATTTATGGTTTTTTTGTGCCCATATATGGGAGCATGGAAAAGTCTGTTTCTGGATCTCTTAAATGAACCCATCGCAGTGCAAAAACTCATCGCTCGCTGCTTCCCTGCGACGTGTTTTTTCGCGTAATCTTATCTTATCTTTGATCCATTTTCTTCCTTTCCCTTTCTTTCGTTATCATATGTTCTCGTCTCTTGCGCTTGTTACTCCACCTTAACAAACCTTCAAGAGGGGACGACAAATTCAATTTACAGGCCCTCGAATTTCATGCTCCAAACAGCAGCTGACAGACGGGGTCACCTTTTGACATCGACGAGAAAGTGACAGTGCAGGGAAAATCATACAAGTTTTAAGAGTCTCTTTTATCCAGCTTTTGGCTTTATCCAGCTTCCAGCGTCATCATCTTCAGCAGCAGCCCATTAAGTAAAAAATCCTTATCTTATAATCTGTGTTATGTGCTGCTGCTGCCCAGGATTTGTTATTAAATTGGAGAATGTGATTAACCCGACGTGGGATTTGGAATCATTTGACTAACTTCCCAAGAACGACACGCAGCGCTTGCTTACGAATCCACGAGAGAGAGATATCAAGTCCTTCCCCGGCGAGAGATGAGAGATGATACAGAAACTGACCTCACCTTGAACTCCAATTTGCACACACGTTTCTGCTAAGCTGGTAAGAAAGATACTTTGATTTTCCCTAATCCGCCTGCGATACGGGTCAAAGTTTAACGTATGGAATGAATACAATCAATGTCTGTTCTGGTTGGAAAGTTTCGTTATGTCCTTGGTATTATTTTGCCTGCTTGGTTTTATCTTTTATGATTCTTTATTATTGTTGCAAAAAAGACGAATGAAGCGCTGTTCATTTGCTAGTTGGCATCATTTTTATTTTCTGAATATTTTGAGGATTACTCTTATAACTCCCCTTGGTCTTAATTGCTTAATTTCTTTTTTGTGTACAACGGGTTTAGTATTATGTTAATTTTGTTTGTCAAGAATTACCTTGTCTTAAATCCATGCTCATTGATTGGTTGGAAAGTTAACGACCTTGAGGTCAAAATCTTGTGTATATCTACAATCTGAATTGATATGAGCATATGATCTCGACATCGTCATCTTAAAGTGGTACATCACGACGACAGACGACGAAGCGTATTCTAGTTCCTTCCCTTGTTCCAAGGACGCACTTCCTAATAAATCCCAATGTGTGAGTCGACCTTCGACCTTGGAGTCGTTTGCTCTTGAAATTGGGAAGCAGGAAGTTAGAAACGATCATTTCCCAATTTACAATTGCGCTAATCAAAGTATACTCAAACATGCCCAAATTATTTCCCAAGTTTGCTTCCCACTCCTCTTCAGATCGTCCAATTTTATGCTCGTGATCGATTTTCAAGGAACTTTTCTTTCCGTTTCCGTTTCCGATAGTGACGTCATGTCAATCCTTCTCAACATTGTTTGACGTCAGGAATAATTACAACACTAGACTTGTCCAGTATTTCCCAATCTTCCATCACGCCCCTTTCTTACCCACTTTTCTCCAAAGTTGGCCATTGATTTTCAGCCAGTATCCAGTTTGTTGCCAATTGTGAAGACTGGGGGCGGAATCCAGAAATAGTCGAATCAATTACAGAAATGTAATAACCCGAATCAATCAAACCGGTAAAGCTACCTGGCATTTTTACAAACGTTAGATCTGATCAGTTTCTATGTAATTAGACGTTTTACTTTACGAATGTTGTTCCAGAGTTTTAATTTACCATGTTATTGCACCTTTGGACTTTTCGCATCGCTGGTATCGCGGTGGTGGTTAAAGAGCTTTCAATGATAATTAAACAGATTAGGAATTCGCAAATATTTTTTGCAAGGAATGTCTCACTCTTGACGCTTCTCTGCTCTGGTTGCTTGGGCTTGGGCCATGGGTTTCTCCTGTGGTTTTTAGTTGCTTTTCCTTGAAATCCCAAACTAGTTCACCTTGTGGGAGTTACACGGTTTGTGTTTTGCCATCTCTGAACGACACGATTATTCCCATAAATCCCTTGGTTAGAGACACAGTAGAGAGTAAGAGTGGCTCCGTGTATTAACTTGAATTTGGATTATTGTCATCACTAGCCTCTTTCGAAACAATTTACTCCTATTTTCTATTATTCCTTCCTCGAATTCCTAGTAATTTCTGTTAAGTAATTTATCCAAAAATAAAGAAATCTTGTTAACACTTGTTTTTTTCTGTTTCCAGAATTTCTGAGCAATACCAAGTAATCACAGATGAACTTCCGCTGAAGTCTTCCAGCCACAGCAGTCAGCACGAGACTTGAACAATGGCCCTTCGGAATAAAATCTTCCTCGCCTGCGAATCCCTCCTAAGGGTCCCACCCCTCCTCGTCATTGATGAGATTTTCCGATACAATTTTGGACTGAGTGATAAATGGACACCGGGGGAAAGTGGGGTCCTTTGGCCGCCGTTGCCCAACGACCCCATCACGGTCATGCCCAGCCGCGATGGTGGGATGGGATCAGTTCCAGCTCCAGTTGAACCGGAAGTTCCTCCTCCTCTGTCAAGTCATGGATTCTCACCCCTATTTTCCCTCTTTGAAATGTTCTGGTCGTACATTGCGAGTGCCGGGATGGGCTCGGCGGTGCTCAATGATACGCTTCCAGCGTTTCCAGGAAGCACCGACACCTTCACCACCAGCGATTCCACAGAACATTACATGAACCTGGAAATTGGGGGCTTTGACGACACCGAGTCACGTGTTGGGGATCTCTTCAAAGTGCTCAAAGTATTTGTACTGCTTCAGCGTAAGTGATGACATGAGACAAATCTGCACGGTTAAGTCCGTTAATAATGGAATCGCTGAATTTGGATAATTTCTTTTGTATATTTTCAGTCTGTGCAGCAGCGCTAGTCTGTTTCGTCCTTTCAGCAAAAAACCTTGTGAAATTATACTCGTACGTGCTGGCATTTTCATCAGTTTACTTGTGCTACTACCTAACACCGCTTCCGTTGACGGGATTATCGCTGGAAACGCTTCCACTCCTCCTTCCAAACCTTGTGATACGAACGTGCCTGGCAGGAACGTACTTCCTAACTCGAATGTGGCCAGGCGGCTATCCAGAATATCCAAAGTCCTCCTACGTGTCCTCGGTACTCAATGCCCTTGACGGGCTCATGTTCTCCCTTTTCTTCCTCACTGGAGTGATTCGCCTCCAGGGCTTCGTCTACCTCTCCGTTGTCATCCTCCTCCAGGCATCTTTATGGACAGGGCTTCCAAAATTATATCACTTCTTGTACGAGTCTTGGGAAGACACGAAGCGGATCCGAAATGATTTTGGAATTAGTCACCTCATTCAGAGGGAGACTGGAAGGCTCCGGATCAATGCCGTCTTTCGACTCTTTTGGATCTCAAGGGCTCTGTACGACGTCTTCTACCAGTTTCCACATCATTCTGTGCCAAATGTACTTCGTCTTGTGATGACAAACGGGAGTGAGACGCTGCTGGGGATCATTGGACTCACCGTAACGGTTTCCGCGGTGGCACATCAGGTGGGAATCGCCAAAAATGTAGACATGGCAAAAGTTCACACAATGGGGGACACTAACTGTTGATTTTCTTTAGATTGGGGCTTTCCTGTTATGGATTTTATACCGTGGGACAAATTCAGAGGCAGATATCAATCGCTTCGGCTCGATTTCAACGGTCCTCTTCTTTATCCTCTGCTTACAAACTTCATTGACTTCCTTGGTACCGGACAAGCGGCTGGACAGGCTCTTCAAAAACGTCGTCCTACTCTCGACAGCCTTGCTACACGCTTTACATCAAATCGTAAGGAATTCTGTTCATTTTTTTGCATCCAAACTGAAATGTGAGCATCCAAAATGTCTGAACTTGAAATTGTTGATTTAGGTGGCCCCACTTCTCCATGCCTTCCGATCCTTTCAAGCGCTTCAAATTAGAGCCGTGACCTTGTCGCTGATTTTCTTGGTTGTCTCCGTCTGGTCGTCTGGCCTCATCCTCCGCTCAACGGCGGTGTCCACTTGGTCCGTGGCCGTGTTGGGTAAGTTCGCTTTTCCCGGAGCTTTGAGACGCTTTGTTAAAAACGCTGATTAACCCGATATTTTTCAATGCTGTATTGTTTTTCCGCAGCGCTGGCCCTGGAGTTCAAGATAAAGATAATCGTCTCCCTGCTGATCTCACTCTTTGTCTATTTCTCTCAACGGATTGAGTCGCCGGATATCTTTGTTCGAACGCGTCACTTTCTCCGTGAAGTTCTTCCTCAGAGTGTGCTCCACTTTTTTGCCCATTTCAGCGATCAGCTTGATAATGACGATATCATCTTCTACCTCAAATCCTTCTCCCACAGCGCTGAATTCCTCACTGGGATCTTCCTCTTTGTCAATGCGGTCTGGATCTTTCTCTTTGAATCCGCCAGCGCTATAAGAGCCCTTGGGATGGGAATTCACGCTTACTTTAACATTTGGTGCGAATCCAAGAAGGGTTGGAGGATATACTGTCAACGGAGAACAGCGTCAAAGAAAATTGAGTCATTGGCTGATGCCAGCGTGGACCAGCTCAATCAAAGACGAGATGACGTTTGTGCCATTTGCTACGAGGAAATGGAGACAGCAAAAGTAACTTTATGTGGGCATCTTTTCCATGCCGTCTGCCTCAGAAAGTGGCTCTATGTCCAAAACACTTGTCCCCTCTGTCATGAAATCTTGTATGCCGAAGAAGAGCTGGAAGCTGCGGCAGCGCAAGCTCATCCCGAATTCGTGGAGATGGAGGAGGCTGAAAATGAGGGAGTACTGCAAGCAGCACATGCTGGACAATTGGTGGACAACAATCGTAACCATGTTAGAGCCGAAGCACTTCCTCCAGCGGCACCTCCTCCAATGGTTCCAGCGCCCCAGCCACATGCTTTTCGTGACCGGTCTCTGCCATATGTGAACAACTCATCAGGTTCTGAATCAGAGGATTTTATGTCACTGGAGTCCGACATGGATGTCACCGAGTCATTGGACATCACCGGGCGACGGTTGACCTCTTCAGTTCCGGCAGTGTTGCCATCCCATTTACGACCTTCGCCACTTGGATCTCAACAGGGAGGGTGGCGAGCCGGTGACAATTCATCCGCACCACCACCGGTGTCGCCAGCCGGGTCGCTTCCACAGTTCCAATCATGGCTTCCACCTGGCGGATTCCAGGCTCAGGCGACGTCGTCTCAAGCATGGCGTAGTCCTTACAATTCCCAAGTGTTGGCTCCAAGCGGACCCCCATCAATTCCAGCCCAACCGGTCGGAAGTCCGGGATATCCAGAAAGGGTGGACTCATTACTTCACTTCCAGCAACCCCAACCATCAATGAGACACCGGATTCAACTGGTTGAGTCTGAAAACAGCCATTCCTCTGACTCCTCCGACTATGATTCTGACCACGGGTACTGGTAGTCGACCAAAGCAGCGCCAAATCAGCCCCCACAATCTTATATTTTAACAAAATAAACGCGCTTTCTTCCCTGACCTTGTGACCCCTCCCCAGATTGACATCTGCTCCCCTTTTTAAAAATTTTGACTGATATTATTTTCTTTCTCAACTAATTAATTTATCGAGGTCAGTAGTGGTATTTGTAGCAAAATCCTATAGAATCAACTTTATATTTTAGCCAATTAATTTAGGCTTGTGTAATCGCTGATCCCCCAACCAAGGAAAGGTGGCAATCAATAAAACTCGGAACAAGAGATGAGTCGTAGTGTTAGGGGAATTGGAATCAGTAGAAGACGTATGATTTATCCGCGATAAAAATATAATGAGCATTTACATTTACAGTAAGATTGGAGTCTGTCCTGTTGTTTCTGTCCTAAATCAATTAACGGATAAAATTGATTTAAATTTAACGGAATAATTTGGTTTAAATTTAATTTTACCTTAAAATTATTATTCTGGAGAGTAAGTTACGCTAAAGCGGTGGTGGTAAGTGTCTCCCTCATCAGCGTCAAATGTAGTTTCGTTCCTTGCCTCCCTTGTAGCGATCTCCAGAAGAGGAATAAGATTTCTTATGGTGATGATAATCCTTGTACCCTCCTCCCCCACCGCTGCCGCCCCCTGGAGAACGACTCCGATTTCGATACGCCTTTTTATTAGAGCCACGAGGATCCCGAGAGCGGGACCTCGACTGGGAGCGAGAACGACTGGAATACTTGGACTTCTTTCGCTTCTTGTGCTTGTGACGATTTGGACTCCTGTTACGCTCACGGGGATGGTAAGAACTGTTGCTACTGTTGTTGAAAATTATCGGTGACGGAGATCGCCTGGATCGCTTTGGCCTGAAAGAAAGCGACAACATTTTAGAAATATCACAAATTGTGCAGTGACTACAACGATTTTGTTTGAAAAATGTTCACTTACGGAGGTGAAAGGTCACGATCCTTGTAAATTTTCTTGGATTCTGCATCCCCGTTCAAGCGATCCCCTCCGTGTCGCTTGCCGCTACTCTCATTGTGATTGTCCTTGCCAGTTGGGGGTACGGAAGCCGATGAGGATTTGGAGACAACTGAGTTTATCGCTTCAGCGACGCGGGACGGTGAGGAAGGTCGTGACTCTGGAGTCTGATTGGCAGATGATGTTGGTTTCTCTTCCTTCTGTCCACTCAGAATTGTCGACTTTCCCTTTTCTCTCAATTCCTGATACGCCTTGGCCAGTACATCCACCTTTTTCTCCAGTTCCTCATAATTAATCTAGAAAATCAAATTAACTAATTAGAAACCAAATTTTAAAATCGAGGCCTAATTTTAAGCTTCTGGTAGTAAACTGGGACTTACAGCAGGGCGATCGTAAAGAGCGACAATGTTGGAAGCGATTTCTGCCACTTCTGCCTCTGTTACGTCAAACACCAAGAACCAAGATGGAGACGTTGGGAGTGGAATCTTGAGGAGCCGAGCACTGAGGAAGATGCAGGCACAGGCAATGGCTTCTGGCGTAAACCGGACAAAGACGTTTGTCCGCAGGGCATCATTCATGTAGTTCCAGGACATCTGGACAAAGTTCTTGTCCTGGTCGTAGCTCAGTTGTTGCAAGTAAATCACAATGATCTGGGAAAAAGCAGAAACGAGGAGCAATTAATTCCAAATTCTTGTCCTTTTTTTAGGCCTTAGTAACTTACCTTGTGTGGATGCTTGACGTGGACACAGAAACCCAGTTCCTTCAACACTCTTTTCTCAGCCAACATGACGTCGCTCTTGAGCCTCACATACGTAGGGTCCAGAATTAAAGGTTGAATTAACCTGGAATCAACAGAGATTAACCTTATGCTGTATGAGATTTTCAACCCACACCCCCGCCATAACAACACATTGAACTTCCGGTTTCCAGTACACTTGTACACACAGGAGCAGTAGTTTTCTATTTCCTAAAAACACGCTCAGAAAGAATTAATTATGGCAAGTCATTCAACTGGACTTCACAAGGACAAAATCCTCAATTATTTCGCAATTTGAATTTTTTAGGCATCTTTTTCACCAAAATGCACCAGTGTCAGTGTCAGCTCAAAAATTATGGTGCAACGACGACATTGGAAACATGGGCACCCTTGGGTACAACAAAAAGGTCAATCGGTCATAGTCGAAATTGTAGAAATCAAGCGCCAAAAATGCAACTGAAGAATTCAGCGTTAGCGCTTGTGAATAACATGGCATTATCTGATAGAAGTAATTGCGCTAAATTCTGAATTCCAAGGGGAAAGTTGCGCTGAAGTTGCAATTGGGCCGAGTCTGAAATAAAACTGAATTACTTCATAATTTGAAAATTCCAAGTTTCTACTAAGGAACCACAACCGACTATGACCGGTCAACGAATAAAAATGGCAATGGCTTCACTTGGAGTCATTCCCTCTTCCCATTTTGAACCACCTTGAAAAGGAATAGCAGCAGCCCATGACCAACTGAGGATTCTGGGACATCTCGAGGGTGAGACGAAGCGACGAGTCTTTCCAATGACACCGTAGAGCACCGCTGACACAAATGCATTTTGCTGGAACCGTCGAAACCGTGGTCCCGAAAAATTATGACGATATTATCACCATACAAATTCAAATTGATAGATAAATGAGGAATCTGACCTTGGGAGTTGACACGTCCTTGTCAATTGGTAACAAATCCACATCCATCCACGCTTCCTCATCCGTCAAAACTTAACGAACAACTTTCACCGAACAAGAGTAAAAGACAAGTAATCAGAAATAACAGTAGTAAGCGCAGCACACAGGAAATAGAAAACTACTACTCATGGCTTAGAATGTGTACAAATTACCGTCCGCCTCCGTCAAGACAAGATCAATCGTGCACAGGAGGTAAAAGTTCCATTGTGCAACGGTAATCTCCTAGAATGAACATTAGTTTCTATTATATTTGAAATTTGGACATGAAGATCTGGACATTGTTTCCCATTTGGATTCATGGTTTCCACATAAATCCAGTAACAGTCAATAATCAGTTACTGATTTGATTGACCGCACTCACGAATGGTAAAACAAGTGTCCATGCCTTCAATTAATACAACTGGAGTGTGTGGATAACTTACTTTCCGGCACGGATTTGACGAATATGATGAAAGACATTAATGACATCTCGGATTCGTCGGGGAGCTTCTTCTATTTTGGAAGCCAAATAGATACATGCCATGGCCGTAACTTCCATGGGTTGACGAACATAGGATTCTGGAAATACAAGAAAACCGTCTGCCCCATTAACACCTGGTGCTTCCTCGTTTGGGACCGAAAAGACAAGGGGACTGTCCTTACTTGAGTAATAAAACCGATGGAAAAGGACCTGCCCAGTGGCCATGGCGGTCTAGAAAAATCAAAGTATCAAAACTTCGGTTAGTAACCTCACCACCATTCATATCCAATCGGTAATCATCCTAATACAGGAACGTAATTGCTTACCTGTGGCAGTTTGAGAAGAATCCCGGAAGTCTGAATAAGCTCACTTCCACCAACCCTTAGAAACGTCTCCGTCTCTTCATCCAACCCATCTGCCATGGAGGGACTTGGGTTCAACTTGTCCGGTGGGATAAGTACATTCTCCAGCGTTATCACGATTGGTCCATAACTTCGTTTGCTCGTCGAGAGGATAGTCGAGGACGGTGTACCGTTCCCGGTAACAGCTTCAGGGGTAGTCGTCGTCATCTTTCTGCTCTCCCTTCCTCAGCTCTCAGCTGTTCCTTATCTCCAACCTGGATCAAACAAATTGAAAATTAACAAAACCAAGTTGCTTTCCCCATTCGTTTAGTAGTCAGTACCCAACTTGTTATAACTTTATGACATATTAATGACAAATACTAAACTGAAAACTTTTGTAATCTTTGTTACTTACCAAATGAGCAGACAAGTCCCACCCAAACCCAACCACCGCCAACAGGAAATCCCCGCCGTAGCTATACTTACGACACTGAGCGTAACTATTTCAGCAAAACCAATTAGAAATGAGTTTGATTAATTGAAGAGGATGACACACTTGACCCCTTCCTTGACCGTGACCGTGACCGTTGAACACCTTCGAAAAGTAACGAAAACGAAAGGAAGAGGTTTGATTTGTGAAATTGGAAATGGCCGTCGACGGGAACGGGACGCATAACAACTTCGAGAGAAAAAAAAGAAAAGGGACCGACGAGGGGGGAAAGTGGGAGGAGGAGGCGCAGTTTTCAAACGCAAAGTTTTGCATTTCTTATCTTCATGTTTTGACACGATTTGACCTTGACTGGAATGTTTGTTGTACCGGATGGATATTCAAAAAAGGTCAAAGTGACAATAAAAGTGCTTTTGAGGTTAAACACAGTGGCACCAGGAGGGGTATTGAACTTGTTCAGTTCAAAATAAAGGTGAGACCCACACTTTCAGAAAATTGTATTCGGAATTTTGTACTGACATGAACGAGGTTTGGTTTTCCCCCCAGAATTCGTAAACTTTATGAACTTTTAATTGTTTTTGTTCTGAATTTGCAGTGCTTGGGGTATTCGTAACCCTGCCCAATTCTTGGGTATTGAATATGCATCATCAGAACCAGATTTTGAGCGTACTCACAAAGAGAACGTTATTGGTGCCCTCAAAGTCCTTCTTTGTCGCCGCCAGCGGGGCCGGTGCCGGTGTCATCCAAACCGTCCAGGATCAGAGGTTGGGTATCCGATTACCACCACCGCCACCGCTGTTCCAACAAGCGTTGTCCGCATATTTGCCCCACCACGGTTTGCATAGTGGAAATCCACGTCATCATGCATCCTCGACCTCCCCACCCTCGTTTGTTACGACCTGTTGGAAGTGCGAGGCCGAAGTGAGGTAAGATTCTTTAGCCTAAAATTTTTTGTATAGACGATTTTCAATGGAAGTGGTCTGTGGATTTAGGACGCCGGTGACGAACTTTCCTGGCTCCTGTGCAAAATGTGGACGTATCCCGAAATACACCGTGGAGCAAATCCCGGATTACTTTACACTCTTGGGACAATCAAAACAAGACTATGCAGTTGACCTCGCGTCTCTCTCCCTCAACATGAAGAAGCTCCAGCGTCAGCTCCACCCTGACCTCTTCAGTAACAAGGAGGAGGAGGAGCAGGAAGTGAGTCAGAACCTTTCTTCCATTGTGAATCAAGCGATTGTGACACTTCAGAATCCGATTGAGCGCGGTCTCTACCTCCTCCGCCTCCGCGGTGTCTCAGTTGATCTCGAGAAACAACAGACGCAGGATCCTCAATTTCTTGGTGAGGTGATGGAATTGAATGAGGAGCTGGAGAGTATTTCCAGTGCACAGCACTGGAAGGAATTTCGATCCCGGAATGAAAAGGAACTGAAAGTTCTGGAGACGAAGCTGAGCGATGCCTTTGAGCTCAATGACCTCCATCGTGCTCAATTAATTCTCTTTAAGATGAAGTTCTATGAAAATCTACAAATCAAGCTCAAGGAGGTCCAATCAAAGTTCAACGTGGTTGATTAGCGAAGGAATCTGCAGGTAAAGGTACCAAAGCGCTTTCAAATTTTAGGACTTTGAGGGTGCACTTTATTTTATGAAACAAAAGAGGGAATTTTAGCGACTCGTCCTGAATCTAAAAATAAATTAGGAGACGAGTAAATGCAGAAAGAACGGAGATTTCCTTACTTTTCCCCTCCGAATGTTGTCGATGACAATGGAAATGGTAAACCGGTTAACAGAAAATGGAATTTAAGCGTCTAATTTATGCTACTTGTTTTAGCCAAGCCAAAATACTTGCGATCTCCGCTTCCTCGCCATTTGCAGTTCCTTCAGCAAATTCAATCTACAAGGGTCAAAAATTATACATTCAGTTAATAAGAATATTTCCAGGGTGCGAAAATGTATGAGGGTTTAAGGGAAAACGGCAAAGGTCAAAGATGAAAATTTACCTTTAGTGGAAGAAGTTGATCAAATTCAAAGTCCCGATCTGCTTTCCCAAGAACTCTAGCCGAGGCACTGGAATTGCCTCCAATTGTTTTTAAACTGGCGGATTTTGTGAGCCGGAGCGTCGTGCTGGAAAATTGGAAGGTCACAGTTAATTTTAACATGGGCTGGAGATTTATAACAAATTCCAGCAATTGCATCGTACATTTCTCGTTCCAGTTGAAGACGAAGTACTTTGCTTCCCTTTGCGGTTGCTAAATCCTGTTTGTTGGCAAAGATGAGAATGTTGGGCCGGACGGAATTGACAATCGAGTCAGTCAGGACTTCGTAAAGGACTTCGGCAGCATCCCGAACGGCCTTGCTCCCCGCAGCAGCGTCAATGACGCAAAGGATCCCACGTACGCCCAACTTGTTCGCTTCCCAAAACTTCATCCGGACTTTCTCATGGCCTGGAAGATCCTTGAGGATGAGCGGGGCTGTGAGACCATCCGGGACTTGGTATTCGGTAACGTTCGGAGCCGTGGAGGTCACCGTTTCCAGGTCCCTCTCAAATCCGAGCCGAACAAAGATGGCCGTCTTCCCAGCCTCCGATGGACCAACAATTAGGATTGAGCGACCTTTCTTCTTGTTACGAATGTAAAAGTACACTGGAATGCAAACAAAACAAGGGTTATGACTGATTATGCTATGACCTAAAAAAAATTATGAAATCAGCTGCGCCTGCGCCAGGGTTTCATAACCATCCTAGTAACTTTCGTAACTACCATGCCACGGGCGTCGTAATCACTGCCAAGCTTATGAGCACCACTGCCAACTTTCCTTCATTCTCCACTCTTGCTCGAGTCAGAAAGGACGTCTCCAGTTGAACTCTCCAGAACGTGTCACCTTTAACCTGAACTTGTGAAGATGCATTCACGTCAAATCCCGTACGAAGAACCCTTCATTCCCCCACCGTTCGTAATTCCGTTTGAAGAAGTCGAGGACGAGGAGCCGGACGAAGACACGGAAGCCTTCTGGAGCAGTGACAGTGACAGTGCGGACGACAGCGAAAGCGACGGCTTCGAAGTGCTTGCCCCCGAATTCCCTCCAGCCATTCCAGTCATCTTCGCGGGACCACCTCCAGTTGAAGTCTTCGAGGTAAGCCTGTACTACGAGGCAACAGTGAGCAGGTCAACTGGTACCGTTGGTGGGGTCATGAAAAGCACCGTTGGAAGCACAAATTTGGCACAGTCAGGACCACTGTACCCTCGTCAAGGCCGGACCGCCGGAACCTTAGGCGGCAGGAACCCATCAATGCTCCACTATCGAGGAAGGGCGACCGCAGGAAGAGCTTCATTCAACCTCGCAACGGCCACCGGAAGAGGACTGACCACCAGCCTAGGAACTTTGGTCAACCTGAACACTTCCGTAACGGACATCGATCATGGACAAGTTCTGGAGATTACTGGACACTTGCTTCGGGATGCGTCCATGGCTCGGTGGCCTCTCAACCATCCCAACGGCCCCACTTTCAAACCGGACATGCGAGAGCGTACCCTCCTCCAGAAATTGATGATGATTGGATTCTTTGTCCAGAACAATAATGCGAACCCTAGACGGTTGAGTGAGGTTCCCGAGTACCAAGAAGTCATTGGGCGCTGCCTCATGTCACTCATTTGGGAACCCGTCATGGAGGGCCCAGCGTCTCAGCTAGCAGCTACCCTGAGAGAGTTTGAAGAATTCCTTCAACGGTTCAACATCATCCGCCTCCGCTGAACTCCGTCCTTCTTCTTACAAAAGGTAAGTGTCGCTGACTTGTTTCCCAATTTCTTAGTTTCGCATCTCTTTCTTTGCCATACCCAGACCCGGCATCACCTTCACCCCACCTGCATCTTAAAAAGGGTATTAGGGTATCCAGTGTCCGATTAACTTACTTATTGTCAGGAAAACGATAATCACAGAAAAGAGTATTCCAACGAGGACTGGATTCTCCATTTCCACTCCAGATGTTCCCTTAGCCGGTTTGCTCATTTTTGGTTTCTTATCCATGTCTTCTGTGTATGAGAAAATGCAATCGTTTATACTAGAGTAATTTCAATGGGGTAACTAATCACCTTACCGGACTCACAGATCAGTGACGGTGACTGACAATGTTAAATTAATCAATCAAAATAGAATAAGACAGTGACAGGAACCAGCTGATGATGACGAGAGAGAAACGTGTAAACAAAATGTGGACACAAAATGACAAAGGGTGACAAATATTTGAATGATTTTGCCGCCACTACCTGCACCGCCGTGAGCCATTGAGAGTTGGGCAAATTGAAGCAAAATTTAGACAGTAACTAACACTGACAACGCTTGCAGCGTATCCCCAAAAAGGCACGATTAAATTAATTGACCGTTTTGACCTAAAAACATTTAGGTCAAGACGGTTTGTTTAATTTTATGACCTCTTCATTAGTTTTCTTTGCCTAATTGAAATTCAGCCCAACTCTGCTTCTTGTCAAAAACGTCGCCCTTCTGGGTGACCGCTAGATCAGCCCAATCATTTTGTTTCTCTTGCAATTTGTTAATTATTGGAGTGGCGTTGCCAATTTTGAGTGATTTTGATTTTTGATTTGCGCTTCAATTAATTGCCGACTCCATTTTTCATTCCAGAACAAACGCGTCGAAACGTGCTGACCTTGCTGTTGTCCCTGAGCAGAGCCGCTTAGCGCTTATGAATTGATTGAACGCCAATTAGCAGTGTACATACAAAGGTAAGTGAATGTGTAACAATTCAATTAAAAGTTTTGGGTAAAAAGCACCGTACCGTCGTAAAAATTAAGCCTCACGCGATGTTGTATTTTTGTTGTTCTTGTTGTATACTTAGGCGCTAATTGTATTTATCCATTCATCAACTTACGAACCACTTACTTCCGGAGGTCAACTATCCCTAGGTACACTCCATTCCCAAGTAATAATGGCCACTTCACAGTCTCCCAAGAGTGAGGATCATGGAGAACATCATCAACAGGTCAGGTGTAGACGTCGCTGGGTAATTTTCTTGGTGCTGCATGACAACTAACAAAGCATGCCTCTTTTGGATCACCTGCTGCTGGAATTATTATGCATGATGGAAGCCAGTACCACCTTGTATTCGCTAATTAACAAAAACAGCGGCTAGAATTTAAGCTTTCTGTCACATCGGTGGAGTGGAATATGGTTCCCCTTCTGAGCCTCCCAGCGGGTCGACATACTGGGGTTATTCTGAGACTAACGGAATTGTTTTCTATTTACAGATGGATGATGAGAACTCAGAAGATGGAGAGGTCGTGTCAAATGTCAAGCTGGAAACTTTGGATCCTTCCCGGAAGCGCCTTTTCTCGAAGGAGCTCCGATGTATGATGTATGGATTTGGAGATGACCAGAATCCTTACACTGAAAGTGTGGACCTCCTCGAGGATCTTGTTATTGAATACATTACAGAAGTGGTAAGAAATTCCTTTGCAAAGTTTGTAGGGTGTCATGGCCCTTTTTAGCCCTTGACCTTGATTTTGACATGACCTTTGATTGATTTCCAGACGCAGAAGGCCATGGAGATTGGGAAGACAGGGAGGGTACAAGTGGAGGATATCATGTTCTATGTCAAAAAGGATCCTAGGAAGTATGCCCGTGTCAAGGACTTACTCAACATGAATGAAGAACTCAAGAAGGCTCGTAAAGCCTTCGATGAGGTCAAGTATGCCGGTGGTGTGTGAAGCAGCCAACTAGGTTCCTGTTCCCTTTCCCTTATAATAATTAATTGACTACTGTGCGCTTAAGCGCCATCTAATTTAAATACCTTAATTTTTTTTTAATGAGTTTTGACCAGTTTAGTTCGATCGTTCTGATAAGTCCATCCACTTAAGATTCCTTTAATCGCAGTTTAATTAACTTAATTTCCATTGAAATAAGACGTCATTACTTTAATCCGATTTAGATTTTGATTCCCCTACAATTCTCTTCATCCCTCCTTCCCAGACTGTGTGGGCTAAAATCGCTCCAACGGTTTGAGCGATCCAGTACACAAAGAAGTGCTCTGCGGGCGTGCTTCCGAAGCATCCCCACTGCAGGGCAGTGGCCAGGACGGGGTTGTAGTACCCACCAGAAATGTTAATTGCTATGAAGTCGTGAAGCAAATCAAGTTAAATTCAAACTATTCAAGGGCAATTTGGGGGGGGGGGGGGAAGATCAGCGAAATTCACCTGCAACTACAAGCGCTGTGGATACGAATGCTTCAACCGCCACGCTGATCTTTGTCCCACCGAGTCGAGCAGCTAGGATCTTACTCGTGATGATAATGAAGAAAACGCCTCCTCCTTCTACCAGCGCTGCGACGAACACCCCGGCCTGGAGGACACAAGAACCAAATGGATGACCTCTGGAACTCAAAAACGCTTCAAATTCCTCACCTGAATGTCGGACAGGCAATAGGAGTCGTCCGAGATCTTGTGAAAGTGGATGTCGCCATAGCCTAGAAGCCACAACGGTTTTATGAAGTACTGGTAGAACACGAGCCCTCCAGCCAGTTGACACGGGATGATGAAGGCGACGGAGCTCAGCGACATTCCTTCGTACAAGTAACCGACGACTTGGTTGTAGGGGGCAGCGCTGGCCTCCTTCCAGGCCCAGAGCCACCAGGCTGAAGCGACAAAGAGGTAGAGGAAATAGAGGCCCACGCCGAAAGGGTACTCCAGCACTGTAAGTATTTCAGAACTACTTTCAGTGTCAATGTCAAAGATCGTTCTTAATTGAAATTTTTTGGACTTACATATACTAATTTCATAGCAGATGGCACAAAGTTCAAAGGCAGCGATGAATTCCTGAGCGCCGGATTCCAGGAGGGGGTGAAGATTATTGGCCAAGAGACGACATGAGCGACGAAATACTTCCGCCACGAGAAGCGCGAGGGTAAAGTATACCGTCGTCACTAGAATGTCGGGGACTAGCGACATGGTCACCGTTGTTGATGTTGTGATCTCTTTTTTCTCAATTTAGCAATGATTGTGGCCGAATTTGGAACATTTTGGGAGGACGCTTCTACTGGACGACGGAAGTTCCTCGAATCAAAATAATTC
>JAQIWD010000803.1:0-16842 GCA_034694825.1 Anurida granaria
AAAGCACCCCGAAAAGTACACACTAAATTTGAATTTCGGTAGTTTTACCGCCATTTTTGTTGGAAAATTGTTCATTTGTAGCATTTTTTCGCAATTTTAGCATCAATGTGAATTTCAAACTTAGCATTTTTAGCACTTATGGCATCGCGTTTTTAGCACCACTGCTTTTTAGCACACAACCCTGCCCTTTTGTGTATCCCCTATTGTGGCAGATGCTATACGGAAACAATCACAATTGTGACGAAGATTAATGGATGAAATATTTTCATGTCGACTATTGTTACTTCTTGGCAGCTGAATAAAAAAACTTTCAATGCAGACTAGGGTGGTCCTTATTCCTATGCTAACTAATGAACAATTAAATTTTAATCCTGCCACCCCCCAATCGATTCATAGGTTAGGTATAGAAAACATTCAGTTGAAATTTTGAACAATTTGAATGAACTTTAGGGGTAGCTCGTTGAGGTCAAACTTTATCCCGGTATAAGGTTGGCAAAATTGGCTTGAAATCGAAAAAAGTTGTCCCACTTCGAATCAATTAAAATTTTGTGTAAGATTAATGTTTCCTGGATGCACTGTTCGTGCTGAATCCGAATCCGTGCCTGGAAGTTCGTTAAAAAAAATTTCATCGCCGATAAAAGTTGAATTAACCGATTTTTCGGTTTTTTTGGGAAAATGCGTAGAAAGACGGTTAGTTTCTTTATTTTTATGAATTTTAACATGCTGAACTTTAGAATTCTATTTATGAAAGGGCTCTTTATGTTAAAGTTGATAGAAATATAGAAACTAACCGTCTTTCTATGCATTTTCGTGAAAACTTCAACTTTGATTGGCGATGGAATTTTTTTAACGATCATTCAGACACGGATTCGGATTCATCACAAAGGTTGTCAAGGAAACATTAATCTTACACAAAATTTTAATTGATTCGAAGTGGAACACCTTTTTTTTTATATTTCAAACCAATTTTGTCAATCTTGTACCGGGATAAAGCTTGACCTCACTGAGCTACCCCTAAACTTTGTTCAAATTGGTCAAAATATTAACTTAATTTTTTCTAAACATATATGCACAATTTTAGGGTGTGGCCAATGAAAATTTCGAAAGGTGCAAAATAAGAACCACACTAATGCAGACAGGTCTTTCATTCTACTATAGAATTGGGTGCATGTTAGTGTCATGACATTTTAGACCTAAGGAACTTCCACTCCTCATATTCACAAGCCTGTTGGTATAGCCGATTGGTGCTCTCATCTCCCTCTCACCCCAACCGCCGTGGTTACGAATCTCGGCAGGGGTAAGTTTTTTTTTCGTTTCTAATCGCTCAATCGCCATCTCCCGGATTTGATATAATCATCATCACCACCAAGTTAACGTGACAAAAAAAGCGACGGGCGAGCGTGCGAGCTTTGAAACGGATCGCAAATTCTTCCTATTTTTAGAATCGAGCGAGGGGCATAGTCTATTCCGTCAATATTTGACGGGCGTGCCTCTCGCTTATAAGAATTCACGTTGTTAATCCTGAAGAAGAATTTCAAATGCTTTACTAATTTCAGCCTCCCCTCGAACTTTGAACGTCCTTCTCATTTCTTTGATGTTTTTCACTCTTGTTTGTTGTTCGATTTTGCCCGTCTTACTATAAAGGGAAAAATGAGCACAGTTTCCGGAATGGGCGGAATGTAAAGTAATTTAAATAATTTAAAAATTAAAAAAAAAAGAAAAAGAAAAAAAAGCGGACTATCAAGATAAACATAATTTCTATGCACATTGCTCGGTAAAACTAAAATAAATAAATAAAATAAAATAAATTTGGAAAAAATACTTGATGATTTAAACTTAACTCAGAATTAAAAACAAATAAAGCCTAAATTTCTGCAGTATTCAACTCAATCAAGAAAATAATGAAGTTTTTTCCTTTTAATCTGGAGATGTGTTTAGCTAAAAATATACAGTTTTAAATAAAAAGTCACAGCTTTATATTCTTAGTATTTGTGCGCATTAATACACATCTTGAATTTATTCAAGATTGATGAGGCAGCGGCGTAACCCCAACCAAGGAGTTCCACTGGGAAGATTCCTACTCCTCTGCGTGGGATGTGCATGTAATCATTGGGATGGAGTTTCTCGCTTTTCTCTATCCTGATTACGCATAATGCAATCGTGTGTAGAGGAGGATATTTGCGTGTATGGGGAGACGGAGTCATTGCAATGGGCCCTTGCGGCCTGAGCGATGCGGGTGGAAACCCTCCTCCAGCAACATACATACATACATGCGCTAAAGCACCAAATTTCAGTTCAATGTTGCAAAAGGCAGAAAAACCTTAACGAAGTTACAATAATAAATTGCTTTTAACACGGAAATCAAATCAGACAATTCTAATTGTTTGAAATTAATGGAAACAGACAATCAAATTGTTTGAGATTTATTCAAAGCCATTCTTAGATGCTCCGAATTAACAAATTAAATGGCCAAAAGGAATTAAACAAAAGGGGAAACTAAATAACTGAAATTGAACGGACAACTTGGATTGATCCTAATTTGAAATATTGAAAACGCCTTAAGAATCTAATCAAGCGATAATTGAATTTCGGAAATTCTACAGCCAACCTTAATTGGTTGAGGAAGCAGCAGACAATATTAGTTGCTTGCAAAGGAAGCAAACAATATTAAGTGTTTGGATACACAGACAATAATAATTGTTTGGAGGAGATCAGACAACATTAATTGTATGAGATTACAGAGGTAACTACAGAAGCATAAAACAGACAATAAAATTGTTTGAAATTGAGAACAAGCAAAAGAAAGGAAGCAGACTGGAAGGTAAATTATTCAAATCAGACCGCACAGCCGTTTGACACAAGCAGACGTCATAATTATTAGCATACAAGGAAGCAGTATCAACATATGAGCAGAAGCGAACTCAGAAACCTTCCTCACATTGATGACATTGACCCACCTCACCTTTTTAAGGAGTGGACGACAATTCAACAACCTCAGCATGGACAAAGTGGCAATAACACGGATCCTAAACGCACCCCAGTGGGGAATCCACACGATAAGAATGCACACCCAAAGACAGCATCTCATCATCCAAATGACATTAACCAAAATCCAGATGCTTACAACCAAAACCAAGCTCATCATGCAAATGGAGCCCCCGACCAAACTCAAGGAGGAAATTTGATGCAGGAACCAAACCCAGAAGACGTAGACTGGGATCCATTTGACGATCAGTTTCTCCAAAGGTACAACAGATTACTTAATCCTGGAAGAGAACCTCAGCAATTCCGATTCCAACGGTTTGGTCCATCACAAACACGCATCAATTTTCGCGGAACAGGACGTTCACCCCCGGTACGAAATCGCCCTCCAGAAGAACAAGGATTCACCAACCGTCAAATGCAGAAGATAGTGGAGATGATTCAAAACGCAATGTGAAGCTGCCGTTCTCCTTCTCCTTACCAATCACAACGAAGAAGTCCCGCCACCCCACAAAGGAATGTCAATCCTGTCGTCTTATAGTGCTTTTATAAACCAATCTTTATATTCAATGTTCTTCGAATCAAATTCAGAAAACACATTTAACGCAAATATGGATTCACCCTGATGTGTAGATGAAATTTGAAATTATCTTTAATAAAATTATATATGGCACTATAGACCTAATTCCGCTGCCTATATCCTGGGTATAACGGTCGGGATTGTTGAAAGAGGAATCGCTATAGGGTCTTCCTTACAACCAGCATAGGAAAGGCGTCACACCACTCATGGTTTTATTCCGTAATTAAGCAAAATCCGAAAAAACGTTATAGTGCCGATCATGTAGAATCGCATTATGCATGATCTGTAATGTTGACAAAATGGCGTCCATGTTCATTTCTGGAAGCTTCAGAGTACTGGAAGGAAGCTTAATGGTGCGGTTGGGAATAAATTTCTGCACATACGCAGTATAACTGCCTTCCACAGACCCATCTCTCTTCTGATATAAGAGTTCTGGAGTTCAAGATGAGTGCCTAAGTATCTAAGGCCATGTTCAAGTTCCTAGGAAACATTGGAAAAATGGAAAATTGGAAAAACTGTCCAAGTACTTAGTGGGCCACTTAAATTGTACAGTGACTCGTTCAATCACATTTTCTTCCGCCCATGACTTTATACTAAAATGTTGATAAATGATATTGACTCCTATTTTACTAGAGTGGTCGTTTAATGACAGAGCCGTTGATAATTCAAATTAACTTAATCACAATTAATTAGCATATAAAAGCGTGTTCCGGTAGCCTACACGCACCATTCAGCTGCATCTAAAGCCATTCAACTTTTCAATAGACCATTTCACTTTTGCGTCAGATGGTCCGTGACGTGGGGCCTAGCTCCTATTACCATTTTTCGCATAAAAATGGGAATTGGAAATCAGAAATTGCTGGAGAATCCCCCGGGAACAATTTTAGGACTCGAGTAAAGAGAACGGCTCAATTGATTTGGCTGATTTTATATGCCTAAATTCATTTTTTTGCGGGGAGTTCAGTGGTGACTTCCGTAAATAGCCTAACTTGTCCCCCCTTCTGTACTCTTTTCAGATGCCCATCTCTCAGCACATGAATTTTGTGTACGCCTTTTCCGTCACGTGGTGCAAAAGGGAAAAGCTCTATTTGAGAAATGATAGAAACTGGATAAAACTGAAATGTCCTTGTTATAAGTCGAAAACCTTTTAGAATATTAAGAACCTTACCAAAAAATAGCATTAATTGTCCGTACTGTAATGTGGTGAAGCCTGACTCTAGACACCTGAAAGTCCTGAAGGGATTCCCAAAAACTTTACTTTCTTTTTACAACTAAACCGAGGCATAAATCAGATGCCAAATTCCCGCATTCATGAGGGGCCATAAGTTTTGGGTATATTTCATAATGTTATTTGCTAAGAATTCAACCTCATTCTCTAATGCACTCCAACGACTCCATTTCCCAACAGGCACCTCAGCGAGTCTTCGGATTTTCGTTGAATTAGATAATCAAATATTTCATACATGTTGCATGTTCTATTCAACAATATCAGATTATCATCTTTATACGAATCATCGGAGAATTAAATGGCAGATTTTAAGCAATTTATACTACTAATTTATTAATTGAGGTCACTTTTTGCGTCATATGCACATGCATTACGTGGCATAGAATTGTATCATATATTTGAGAATAAAAACCAAATACATTAGATCTGCCAATGAGATTACTTAATATAAGTATTCAATATCAGCAAAATCTCATTTAAACTTAAACAAGTTGGCACAAAGTTCAGGGAAAGTTTCTTCCCCAACTCCCACGCTTGAATTGACCAAGTCTTGAATAATTGAAGCTTACCCCTAGGAACTAAATCAGCCAGATTACTACCGTTGCCCTTTCTTTTAAATTAATCAATTCCAGAGATTCGCTTTTCTTGTTTTGTGGCGAGAATTAATGGGATGTGCCGAAGGGTGTGGATGAATGGAAAAAAGCGCCTGCGAAAGCAGCAGGATGAAGCATGGTTCTCCAATTATTCCAAAGCGTTCCACACATTTGGATCTAAAGTATTGGACAGAGGGATAAAAGGATTTGCGAGGAAATGTAGATTTTGCCTATCAGGAGCGCCTGATTTTCCTCAAAGTCGGAATCAGGTGAAATATCCCTTTCATCTAAAACTGGGGTTTTATCTGCCTCTGCCAATGTGGGCTCCCTTACCTGTTGCTGGTCCTGTCCTACCCACCCTCACTTTTCACTATCAAAGGCATCCAATGCTTTCTCCAAAACTATTCGTGGGAATGAGGCCTGCCAAAATTGGGAAAGTTCTCATATGACTAATTAACCACGACAAACCGAATGCTATGGTGTTAGATTACCTTACTGATCTTGTATTACCTATTGAATTACTTCCTTTCTCTTTCAGAATGCAACGAATATTGGGCTCACACGTTTTTCTACTAATGTTCATTGGCTCATACGCCTGGACAAATTCTATTCCCTCTGGAGAGGCACACGACGCCATGAGACGACTCATGTTCCATGGGAATTCACCTCGACGGTTTCAGGTATATGATTACGGGCGAAGGCCAGTTGGAGAAGAGCAAGGGTCACTGGAGGACTACCAGGGCGTCCCCTCAGCAGCCCTTGACTACTGCAATGAACTGGAGAAACGAGCATCAGGGAATATGTATGCGTTTGGACTTGGGAAGCGAAGCAGAACTTATGGATTTGGGTTGGGGAAGCGATTGGAACAGGCCTGGAAGAATTCGGCCGCTCCACTTGCACCTGGATACAGGTGGGATACTAATTCAAATTCAAATAAAATCCTAGCATTAAATGGGTTTGATTAGTAGGCAGGAGCGCCGTTCGAAGATATACTCATTCGGTCTAGGAGAGCGCGGTGGAGTTGCTTCCTCGGATTCAGTACTGGAAGACTATGAAGAGGGACTACAGCAGGGAGCGGAAAAGAATTCAAGGCAGTTCTCATTCGGCCTAGGCAAGCGAGAAGTGGACGCTGGAACAATTGAAAAAACTACTTCGTAAAATGTGCAAGGATGAGCCGGCGGCAGTGACTGAAGGCAGAGACGGCGTCCCCAGATAATGACAAATGATATTTAGATTTTAATTTGGCACTTACGCTATGAGGAGAAAGGAGAATGGAATTCCTCTCACACATAGCAACTTTCTCCACAAAATTCCCGGTTCGCAAAAATTCTTTGGTTCAGACAGCACTCACTTGAAGTAGTCCCTCTGGCAGGCTTCCTCCAAATTTAATGGCATGAAGTAAAATTACGAAGATTGCTACTACGAAGTTAGAATGGGAAATTCAATATGATATTCAATATTGATATTAGAAAATTGTCAATGAGGAGTTGAGTGATTAGTCGATTCGTTTTGATTTTAAATTGAATTGTATAAGATATTTTAGAATCATTAACTAATTGAAGATGCTCCATCATGTCTCCTGATTTTATGTAATTTTCTCTCAATAAATATCTCGGATGTATATTTGGTTGTCCAGTCTTTTATTGTTTGACTCAAACATTGGTTGATCTTTTAAGTGAAAGCAAATCTCTGCATTTTTAACTTTGTTTTGGAGGCAAATTGGAAAAAGTGAAGAATTGAATAAAAACGTCCAACGTAGCCATCTTTTGGAAATTTCAAAGATTTGATTTACGGGCAATACAGTTATGATTTGTAATATAATTTGACTGTTTTTACAACTGAACACTTGAACTCATTTTTCAGGAAACGAGGAAGCTTTTACGTTGAAATCGAGATCAATGGAACGATTTCTTAAGATCTGAGTTGGTTGTCATAGTGATACTGCAATCACGGTAAATTTGAAAAAGTTAATCTATAAAATCAAACTGGTTGTCACTTATATTCGTTCCTACATTTTTTCATGATCTTGCACATCTTGCACATGCACTTCATTCTCAATTCAAAAAATTTTCTCTCTCCAACCTTGAACAGGGCTAATAATTTCGTTCTGGGAGTCGTTGAGGTCATTGCCCTTGCTTCCTGCATCTGGGGACTGCAAACCATCTGGGCCAATTCCACCACCTACTTGGCCATCTTCTATCATGGCGCTGGGTTCGTCCTTGGAGGAATTGCCAGCTTCCTCGGCATCGCCCCAGTATGCAACTTTATTTTCAAACGACTTCATAAACTTTTTGAATAATTCGAATTTATGTTTCCTAATTTCAGGCATACAAATAATGAATGCAGAAATGCGCGAGTTGATCAAGAAGTTTCTCCATTTGCACTACATCACGTGTTGGTTGACTATCGTCATTGGGTATCCCTGCCTCGTTGAATCCTTCATGAGCAGTATCATCGGTGATGCCCGTTGGTTGAATGTAAGTTTTATAGATTTCAAGCAGCTAGTATCTCATTCTGATGTTAAACTTTGTAATAACTATATCCCGGTGGCGATTCTCATGGCCTTGCCTCCAATCATTATTTGGCTCTCCGGTCAAAACAAATGGATCAGCGCCACTACTCTGATTTTTATGGGTATCCTCGTCCCAATCCATGCCATGATGGACTTTATGGTCCAATTGGCCAAACCTTTACGCCGCCGGAGTCATTTTGGTCAATCTGATCGCCTTAAATACTCCGACACGGTAAAGCTTTCTCGGTTTGTCACCCCGTGAGGTCTTCATGCTGGGAGTTGCATTGTGCTCTATCTTCTTTGCCCAAGCGATTGCCATCATGACAAAGGATTCCGCCCTCAACTTCAAAGGACTAAGGAATTAAATATCTTCCACCATAATTAATCCTTCATTTTCCAAAAATTGAAACGTGGTCTAAATTAATAAATTGGGGGTTTTGCCCGAGCAACAAAGTTTGGCTCGTTGATTATAATTACATTCGATACTCTGAGTAATTTATTGGCTGTCGAGGAAAAGTCTATTTCGGGCATTCAACATGTTTAATTTACGGAATCACAAACCTTTACGCCGCCTGAGTCATTCGGCAGCCAGTAATACTCGTTTCCAGTCTATCCGTTGTATACTGCTGGGTTATTATTTGATTTTTATTTCAATTTCAGGTGTACAGGACTATAGGACTATAGACTATAGGCCGACAACGAATTACCATGAAACCATCTAGGGATTAACCGTATAGTAGCAGCTTACGAATAGTAATACCAACTGGGCGACTCAATGGATAAAAAAAGAATTTATGTTTATGTCTTATGCGTCGTACTAGGTGTTATAGCTACAATTTCTATCACAATATCACAAACCAGTTCAATTACACTTGTATATATTCCAGTTTACCATCTTGTAGGTAGTATTCTTTTGTATTTCGAAGAGTTAATTCGGACAAACCTAATCCTGCAAGATACGCCTCGTCCTTGTTGTACATCCCATAAAATACGAACTGAAATGTTAAGTAAAATTCAAATTGCAGAAAATATCATATATTTTTACAGTAGGTAGGTGGTAGGATGATTAATGGTTGATTACACAATCAATTAACCAATTAATTAGTTACAGGGTACAACACGAATTCGTTAAAATTATACATAAATATTGAAATTATGTGAATATTTTAATTCAGTTGGCGCGGCGGACTATATCCCTCGAATTATTGACAAGATAGCCTTTTTAGATAGTTCAAGAAGAACCTACAAGTATTTGGGTCATTTATTCTTTTTCGGAAGGATAGTTGTAAAGCAGAGTAGAAACGTTCTAGAATGAAAAAGATGAAACTAAACACAGTACATATCCCCAAATTGAAAAATATTATTACAATATTATCATTCAGTGATAAAGTTCTTACTGTTTTAAAAGTTGATGCTGCAGTTATATTTCTTGTCTTGCTCAGAAATTTTAAATGTGCAAAAGCTTCTTGCAGGGATTTCCAATGTTGGTATATTCCTGACGGTAATACATTTCTTAACCTAATGTTTATTCTGCTATCAAAACAAAATCTGACATTCCACCCAACAAACTTATCAAGTAGTCCCACCCCATGTTCACTTTTAGACAAATGGTAATCTGCAGGACGACGAAGTACTTCTAGTTCTTTTGCATACGACTGAATCGAATCTGACCAATCGCCTAAAGCATTTTTGGAACAATTCAGTATATTTTCAAATGCTGAAACATTTTGAATATTTGACGGGATTTTCAAACAATATGTTAGCTTCTGGAATAATATTTCCTCTTTACTCGAAAAATTGAAATGGATATCGTGCTTATATTTTAAAAGATTATTTAGTTTTTCGCCAAATTCGCTCATATAGAAGTTCAAATTGACCATTTCGCCTGTTCTAAACCCTTCCCTATAAAATTCAAAGGGTTCTACAAATATACTGTAATTCCTTGCCACAAGTTCGTCGAAATCATTAATTAATCTAACATTTTTTTTTAATAGCAAATGCATTACTACAATTCCTTTGTATGCGTTTGTCAAAACAATGCACATAAGGAGCCAGGCTAAAACCATGAATTTTAGTGACGAAATTTTGGGGTTTGAAAATACATCATCACCAATTTCAAGTATTGACGCAAACGTTTTTAAGTAGGGTGCAATAGTAAATTTACCGTAAAATTTTTTAAAATGTACAACGGCAGATATGAGAATGAAGGAAGTACTGATTAAATACCAGGTGGTATAACTGTACGGAGAAAGCAACACTTCAAAAATTGAATCTTGTCGGGTTGATGCGCCATCACAAGTTAAAAAGTCAAATCTCACCGCACGAAGGACCAAATCTAAGTAACAAAGATATGGGAAATTATATGTAAGCTTTGGCGGTGATTGGAATTGATTATTGAACACTGATTTCCCAAAATGACTTGGATGTACCACAGTAACATTAGGAACCAGAGCATAAAATAGCAAATGATTCAATTCAACGTTTGAATCTAGATTTTTTGAAGTGATAGATTGAGCTGTACTAATGTCATCCTTAGTATAATGCTTTTGTTTAGACTGATTTTCTAGGTACCAGATATTAGGCTGTGTTTCAATAAACTTCAATTTGTTCCAAGCGTTGTCTAATTCTATCCGCGAATAAACAAGGGGCAAAATTCGATTTGTTGAAACATATCGCTCCGTACATCGTGGACATTCAAGTTCCAGTTCAACAATTTGTTTGACTTCGCCGCCAATAGCTTTCATCAACATAATATTGCAAACTAAATTCCATACATCCGTTCCACGAATAACATTTGGAAACCAGTAATAGATCTCTGCACTCGCTGACGCCTGCAGAATAAAACTTATATAGTCCTTTCTTGTTGGAGTATTAATGGAGTGGAAGGTAGGATTTGATAACCATTGCTTCCATTTCGGATACCAAGTAAGGTTATTCGAGGCATAGTAGAGATTACGCACTCCACCACCAATAACTGAATTTGTTCTTACGTCTATTTCATGCAAGAGGTCTACAGGCGGAAAAATATACAGTTGGTAGAAGCAATACCATTTGTATACATTATTAGATCCGAAAGTAGCATTGCTTCTTTGTCGGAAGTAAATATCGTTTCCAACACTGGAAGTAAATTGATAACTGTCTAGAATCATGGGAAATATTGGGGCAGTAAAATCCAAGTAGTTGTCAAATGTGATTGTATGAATGAAACAGTCAGTGAACATATTTAACTGATTGTTTAGATTTGTTATCACGGTTCCTTTAATAGAGATACTTAACGACAAACTTATTAGTACAGACTTGAACGTTTCTGAAAACTTTAGCTTCATTGCAGCAAAAGGTTGTTGGAAATAAGATATTCAATGTTGAATATTGGGTACAACTATAGTTTTCAAATAACCGACTGAATGTTGGAACTTTCTTGAAACGATTCTGTTCCCAAGCTGCATTGTATTGTTGCTACAAGATCAATATCGCATGACAGGTTATTCAAACTTCGATGGGAATTCTTAAATCCCAGGGTCCATAAATTTAGATTAATTTTGAAGCGCGAATTCTTAGCTTCGAGCTTTAGATGTGTTGTTGCTGAGCAAGCAGAACAATCCCACTTCATGCATATCGAAGAATATCTATTCAGTGTTAACATAACAATTCTATTGACTTTTGTCAAACTGAAATCGACTTTTCCCCAAACTCTCGAAGTTTGAACTTAACTTTACATGAGTCAAGATTAGAAATCTCTAGAGTCTGTCCCTACCCGACATATACTCGTGGGAGCAGGTGATAACCGAGAAAACAAAAACCGAGAACGTCAATACCGGGAATACAAAACCTAGAAATTTTTTTTCCCAATTTTAGTAAACCAAAAAAATTTAAAGAGCATGTCGAATTATCAAGGCATGAAAAATGAAGACGTTTTGATAAAAAAAATTAGCCGAAAATATGACAAAGTTTCTATAAGAAGGTGTTAGAAGTCTGCTTCTACCCAAGAAAGCAGCTGCTAAGCTGAGCTCTAGATCAGGACTGATTTATTCTGAGGAAGAATAAATGTATGGGAGCATACAAATGCTCCACTAACTAAATGCTAACCTAAGCGCATAGCACTCCTGCCCTTGCATAGTGGCATTGGTCCACTAACCTACTAACACTCCCTACCAAACAAAACAATGCGATGCTCCTGCATCGCCCCTTGTCTTTGCTCTTGTTTTCTGGGGTAAGGTTAGGGTTATGGGAACAAAAAGTTCACAAGAACAAAAACTCCTTACTATTATTCTTATACTTATGCTATTCTATACTAGGGTGAATTCTATTCTATTGTTTCTAAATCCAAGTCTTACACGTAAGGAGAACCAATTCTCACGTCTTCTCTTCTTGTCCTCTTAGTTTGAAAATGGGGATGGGCTGACAGTTGTTTTTGACAAGTCAGTTCATCCTGAGGAATCATTAAACTAAGTTCTTAATTATAACAAGTGAAGGTTGTTAAATTTAAGTGAAAGTGAAAGTTACAATTTTGAGTTTAAAAGAAAAGTAATTTGATCTTGAACCATATTCTCTCAGATAAGTAGTTCAGTAATAAATTTCCTAATTTGAAGGTCGTCATTCATAACAAAATTTCTAAAAAGTGTGAATTTAAACAGGTGTGATTTCCTGCCCGATGTGAATCATTGGTAAAGTATCCATAATATAATTACTATATTTAAATTTAAAGTTTTTTACTCTTACTAACGTGTATATTCCGTAATTTTGTCTGTTTTCAGGAAATTTAATCATCAAAGAAAATTAACTTCAAGGAAAATATCCTAGGCTGCGTTATGATAATTTTAAGTTAGTTTAATTTAACATTGGTGCTTGTATAATTACCAATTAATTTGAATCTTGTATAATTGAAACCTATTTGTGTGTACAGTATGTGGTGGGCCTAATGAATATTGGCAAGTTATTAGTGCGCCTCTGACCTTCGGCAAGTCAGGGGTGGGCCCCCATCAGTACTTTCCTGAACAAATGAGTCCTGATTACGTTCTCCTCCTTTCACCTGTTGTCAGCATGTTGGTCAGACTAGTAGTTTCGAGTGATGCCTCCGCAGGAGGGTGTCTTGGTATCGTTATTGGTGTCCGGGGCAACGAGGACTACCTGGTTGCTCGTTACAAATCGCTGGCCTGCATGCTTTCGACGGGTGATTAGGCTCCTCCTTTCACCTCCTTTCTCATTCCTTGGTTCCGTGTGTTCGTTCGCGGTGACTCTCAGGATGAATCCATGAAATTGAGAAAATTTTGGAAAATTAAGAATTTGGATTTTCGCACCTTAGCCAAATAAGGAATTTAAAAAAAAATTTTTGCCTTTACATCTTAGAAATAGTGAATTTGGAAATTTAAAAAAAAAAATTTTAGATATGAAAATTCGATTCTTTTTTAACTTGTTAAATCTGTAATGTAAATTTTTAAGGGAGGGATCTTTTAATATATTTCACAAGTTACGCGTCCTTGGTTCACGAGCTAGTTCCTGTATTGACCTTCTTCTTCCCATTCTCTTCTTAATTCCGATTCTGGAATGGTGATTCCGTATCGTTGTCCCAGACGCTTCCATTCTCCGTCCTCGAAATCATTGGATGGGAGGCATTGTCCATTTCCATTGGTCAGTGGATATACCAGTGGTGCATCGGTTGCTCGGAGTCCACTTGTGTCCAAAACCTGCACTCCGTTGATTCCCTCCGAATTCACTAAGAATTGGTTCCCTCCCGAGTCATGTTTCAGTGGGGCTTCCTCGTTCAGAGATTTTCGCTTCTCCACTCATGGCGTAACCATTGGTCAAGGTTCCTCTGACCTCTCGTGCCACTTTTTTGTGTATCTTCTTGATCGTCTCGTCCAGGGCACCATCGTCTTTCCTTTGAACGCTTAGCCGAACACATCAGCATCTGTTCCGTTCAATTCTCCGATCGCTTTCTTCATTGAAAGTGCCGTTTGTAGCTCATAGCACGGTTTCCCTCGGGATTGACCATGAGTCTCCGTCGCGCTTTCTCTATGGGACACATCCACTTCTGAACTCTTCTTCCGTTCTGCCCCTGGAACAATCAGATCCCTTTTCGATCACGGCCTGAGAGGGTGATGAAATCTCGACCCTTGATAGTGACATTCGTCTCCCGTTCGCCTCAGGGTTTCCTTGTTTCTTCATGGTTTTTTGGCGAGGTCCTTGGGTGTTCTGGTGGTGCATCTGCTATGTGGAATTACTTCTGGGATTCTTCTTTTTCTTCACCGGGCCTTCGATTTTTAGACTTCCAACTTTTCGCTTCTTCGATCTGGATTTTCTCCTCAGGCTTCTCCTTCCATTTCTCTGAACCAGAATCTCGCCAGCCCCTTGACGTGGGTCCTCGGGTAGTGCATCCGCTCGTGCGGAGTCCATCTTGGATTTCCATACGCCTCCGCTGAAGGTGATTCCTGGTTTCTACTTCGAAAATTTTCATGCTCTTCCTCACTTTGGGTTTTTTCTACCAAAATGATTAGCATTAATCCGAGAGCTGATGAGAACGTGCGTTCTCCTTGTCTTCCGCTTTCAGGGTGATCAATCCCGAATTGCTACGTTGAAGATTTGGAGTGACACAATCGTCGTTCATCGGTGGCCACCTTTCTCTCGTCCTCCAACTTTTCGCTTTCCTCCATGGGCACCTCCTCCATGGGAACCTTTACCATGGGCACTTCCTCCATGAGCACTTCCTCCATGGGCACTTCCTCCATGGGCACCTTTACCATGGGTACTTCCTCCATGAGCGCTTCCTCCACGGGCACTTCCTCCATGAGCGCTTCCTCCATGGGCACTTCCTCCATGGGCACTTTTCTCTCTTGATTTCATTGGCAACTAGCCTCCTGGTCTAGTGTGTCATCCGAGTATTAAACTGCATCATGATCACCTTCCGACGGGAGTGTTGCTCCGCGATTCCTTTTTCCATTTATCCCGCGAAGATTCCGTATAACCCGCGAAGATTCTGTTTAGCCCGCGAAGATTCCATTTAACCCGCGAATATTCCGTTTAGCCCGCGCAGATTCCGTTAAGCCCACGTTGTTTCTTTCCCGACCACCCTTCCTGCCATTTTCTTCTTCCATTCGTTGTTGTAGATTACCTATGATTGCCTGCCATTTTCGTTCCATTTCCTGTGTCCTTGCGTTCCATTTCGGTTGGATCAGGGATTCGTCATCACAACAAATCGCTTTCCCCTTTTTGGGCCCCATAACCCATTCATTTGAAATGAGGACGCGATTTGAAGGCTCGACGCTACTGATTCGCCGCTGCAGAATGCGAGGTTAAAATTCGGAACTCTCATTTTCGTTCTCCTTTCTGTCGTGTCATCATTTCCTCTGGCACTCTTATTTAAGATTCCATGTTGATTACTTTCCGTCTGGAATGTTGCTTCTCAGCGTCCTGGTTGCAACAGGGATTAGTCATTGCGAGGATGCACCTCCTTCCTGTGCCAATTTCACGTTTGGCTCGGAATGAGGGCACGGTCGAAGGTCGGAATTCATTCCTGGCGCCCACTGATGGTGAATGCAAGGTCGAGATTCCGTACTATCGAGGGCATGGTTACTCACTTCTTTTCCGTCGATCTAACTCTCATGGCTGGTCCACTGGTCAGTTCCTGGATCGTAAGGCACATTTCCAGTCCCGTCTGATTTCCGTGTTGGCAACTCCGGCTCCAGATGAATTTTGAATTTCTTCAAAAAATCTGACCCGATTACGTTCATTTCGTTCTCTTGACCTAGCTTTTACGTTATCGACTCGTGGGGGAATTTGTTGACTCAGCTAATACCAGGAATTTGAGGTCAGATCACGAGGATCTCTCTTCCTACTTCCGTCTGCCAGCGTCCTTGATCAAATGAATTCACAAATTCTCCTCGCGTGATGTCCATTTCTGTACTTCTGCAATTGTCCGTGTCGAGCAAAGTAATTTTCTCAAAATCTCATCATCACTCGTCCATTTTGACGCTTGATTCTCCATTTCCTGCTTGGAGTTCCCATTTGTCGACGCATCGTTGCCCAAATTTCTTCCTAGCGTGACGCATGCAGAAGTGAAACACGGGCCACTTCATACACCCTCTACTCGTCTTCCGCTTTCATCTTCCTTCTGGAGATTTTTCCTTGATATACGTTGCTGGAAACATCGTTTTCGCTGTGACAGATTACGTACTCTGGTCCTTGCTGACTGACCTGGTTAAGTCGACTTGACTTGGGCTGGCCTGGAATTGTCTTTCAATTGCCATTGGTCTTTTCTGACTGCCGTTGCTAGATTATTTCACGCCTCTCGACTTGACCTGATTTTGAATGAACTCGGATCGGACTTTCATGCACTCTGGATGGTTGGCTCGTGCACCTCGTGGCCTTTGGGAAAGAATCACTGCTCGGGCGGATCCTGGACGGTCCGCCGTTGGCCGTTTCCCTGCTTCCTTCAAAATTTTCCTGGTGCGTATGTGCCTGCGCCGCTCCCTGTCTGATGGTCCGTCATGCCCATCAGCTTCTTCAAAGTTAGTCTCACTTCTGTAAATACGGTCTCGTGCATTCTGATGGAACTTTGGCTTAGGTTAGGTTAGGACCTCCACTATTAGCTCGGTTTCAAAATGTCACTCTGTCGCTAGTGGAGGCCCGACCTTTTCACTTTTAAAGTTTTTTCAGAAGCACTTGTGTTGGTTGACGGACCGACTCTCTGCTACCATTGTTAGATGGTAGCAGATTTGATCAATGATTAGTCCTGGATTAACTCGCTGCCAGTTTAACTTGACTAAACTTATCGCACGGGGACCTCCACTAGCCAATTCTAAAAATGTCTCTTCCCTGCTGAGTGGAGGCCCGAACCTTTTCTCTTTTGAAAAGTCTCAGACAGACCGATCCTCTGCTACCATTGTTAGAAGGTAGCAGCTACTCAGGAAAGCAAGGTGAGGAAGTTAAAAGGAACCTCCTCACTGTCTTG
>JAQIWD010000804.1:0-16831 GCA_034694825.1 Anurida granaria
TTTTCAACAAAGTCAAAGTTCATGTGGATAAGCATAAGGTTGTGTGTTGGGAGAGAAGAAGCGTGGGGGAGAAGAACCCCAGCCAATGAGAGGGGCGAGATTGAGTGGGAAAAAAAGGCGCGGATTTAGGTCTATAGTGACGCTGAATCCGCTTTCTGAAATCTCATTCTCCATCTCCAGGTAATTTACAAGAGAGAGCATTCTGCGAATAGGACTTTGCGCCAGGAGAAGCAGTACCTTGATGGGAAGTTGGTTATTGTAATGCTTGCGAATTCGGATTTAAACCGAAGGGCACAAGAAATGGCACGGGGGTTCGGTTATCTGGCCGGCTACAGAAACCAAGCGTTAGCTAAGCACTACTTAAAGGAAGACATTTTGATTTCAATTATTAACGTTCTATATTTTTAGACGTGAAATTAAAACCACTACGCGAGCCACACCTTTCCCGACTCTGCCATACTACAATAATGCACCTGGAATCCTTGGAGAGTATCGCCCACCGGTGCGAGATGTTGGAGAGGTCATCGGGAGTCCATTGTTGAAATCCCCTCCAGGCAGACGCGGTCAATCTAAACTCAAACGTCAGACCATTGTGAAATACTGGACAACAATCACGGCTTCTATTTTTCTTCACAGGTCCAGTGATGCATGGTGGTTACACTTCAGTCGGACCTCCATACTTCCAGTTTCATCCCGTTCCCGAAGGGTTCATTGCCAATGGACTGGGACACCTCCCGCCCCCACCACCACCTCCACCGTGCCCAATACCGATGACTTACCGTTACTCGTTGCCAAATCCCTACTACTTCTGATGACCTTCCTGAGAAGTTGACCTCAAAATCGTATTACGTTTGAGATCCCTGATCCCTGTGAGTTGTTTTCGACTAGTTTTCTTTCGTTGTCATCTAAAATTCTGTGAGTGGTAATACTGAGACTCAAGGATCCTTCAATAAAAAGGCGCGAAGAATAACTAAAAATTCAAATGTTCACGTTTTTATTTTCTCTGATTGGTGAATCATCAATTCGTCTCTGCCGAACTTGATTCATTTAAATTAACTGATTAATACTCTCTCGTGGTATTGCATTGATTGACTCGGAAATTGTGTTGCCATTCTCGTTGTCACTAGTCACTCCTCGCCATTATAACAGTGAAGTAAGCCAATATCGATGCCCGTCTACAAGAAGAATGTGTTGAACGCATTCCAACAGGAGGACTATGAGCCGACGGAAGGTCAACTCGTGGTCAAATACATCCGAGGACGTGGAAACAACCTTCACCTTGTCCAGAACTTTGATGCCTCCGAGTTCCTTGTCTCCATGCCCAAGAAGTATCGACAGACGTGTTGGTTGGCGAAAGGGAATCTCCTCGTGATTGATCCCATCAAGGAAGGTGACAAGGTCGAAGGGGAAATCATTTGTCTCCTGAATCATTCCTCCTTCCTCGACCTTATTGACAGGGGAAACTGGCCACCGGACTCACAAAACAAGAGCAACACCTCCAAGGCTGAGCTCCTGGAATTCTACAATAAGCAAAAGTAATTGACTCTCGGACATTTTTGATAAAATAAACTCGTTGCTCTATCTTTTGTAAAGTATTTCCAAGATGAAAGGAAGGGTCGGTTAACTGGATTGGGAGGTGGGTCGAAGTAATTTCGTAGTCTAAGTCTCGACTTTTTAACCTTAACCTAAAGTGGAGAGTCTCGGGACCTAGAAAATTTTTCAATCTGCCTCCCAACGCGATTACAGCTAGGTACCAAAGAAAGGTCTTCAGCACTGGCTAGATTGGTTAATTTTAATAGTTTTCATTTCGAGTTTTTTTCATTTCAAATACAATCTCTTAATTTCACTATTTGATTTTTACAATCTCGATTATTATACTGCAAAAGAGTGTTTCCACAAGAGGAGTATCGATTTGTTAGAATTTATGACAATTAGAATAGAACTTAGAGGAAGGAAGGAGTAGACGCTGGTTTTAGTTGGTTATAATAGACGAAGCTAATCAAGTCATGGCACTTTGGACTTGGTGAATGGAACCGAAAAGAAGAGTCCCCTGACCTCTGAAAATAGTATTCTGGAGAGAAGAGAAGACGAGAGGTGGTGGCGGTGTAGTTGTACTTGGATACTTGGATTGTCGGACTGAGGTAAGGTCAGAGGCTACGGGAACCACTCTTTAACAATACCACACTCTAGAAAAGTACAGGAAAGGATAAGTTATTAGGAGGGATATCACATTTTCAACTGGCCCTGGGCCTCCTCCAATAATGAAGTTACGACCGACGTGCTAGGTTGCTAGGAACTGGGTTGCTGACTCGGGCGCTGACTAACCAGATAAAGGGCTTCATCATCGCTTCTCCATTTGAGAGTAACGAAGATGACTCCAAGTATGACAAGGAGGGAGATCCCAAGGGAAAGAATTACAAAGCTGACAAGGGTTACAACTTTGGGAATGAGGAGGAGCATCTGAACCTGAGGACCAATGACGTCGTCGATATGAGCAGTCTGTTTGAACCAGATCATCGGAAAGAAAATCCGAGGCATCTTCTTGAAGATACTAAAAACAAGGAAGTCGAAAAGTGATGCGTCGATTCTAATTTCTAAGGAATGGACTTTGCGACCACTTACGAGTAGTGCTTGTCTGGCTGTAAAAGAATGTTGATCTGGAATCCTGCTGAGGCTTGGAGTGGTATTCCGGTTTCCTAATATCCAGAACATAAATTCTAAATCATATCATAGATGTTAAATCATCAGAAAATTATTTCAACCGTACAGGCTCAAGGTCAAGAATAAACTGGTGACGATCCTGCTGGGGATTCATTCCAATTACGGCTGATCTGTAAGAAGGATCTGCATGATAGAAGTGTGGAAATGATATGAATACTGGGGCGCCCCATCTGCAAAGATTGATACAGGTTAATTAAACACTGATTATCCAGTCGCTAGGCGCTGCTAGTATTTACTAAATAAATGAATGTTGAGATATGGAAAGTGAAAGACTCACTTGCAGGCAGTAACGTTGAGAATCCCATCTGGATAGCATGTCTCTCCATCATCCCCACAAAAGCACCTGAAATATACAGGATTTTCGGGTAAGAGAAGAAGAGAATTATTAGAGTGGGCTGTAAAAGGTTACCGGTTGTTTGGGTCTGAAGTTTTGTTGGCAAACATGCCATCCTTTCCCCAGTATCTGAACCCGGGGATCCCAGAGACAGTTACGTCTTCCTTGTAATCAAGGTCAAGTTGCCTGCAAACGTCGGAGCTAAAGATGGAGACAGGACGCTTGTCTTTAACTGCTGGAAAAAGTTCTCCCCCTGACCCACCGACTAGGCCACACGGTGGTTCGTAGAATGGAGTGGTATTATGGAAATTCCAATTTGTGATAATTCCCAGATTACCCGCATCTGTTCGCATATTGTATACTCCGTCGTAATCTGCAGACCCATTTCTCTGAGGAAGAAAACAGAAACCTTGATTAGATAGTTCCAGGGGGAATAAAGAAATTAGAAAAATTTAACTCACCGGATACATCCATCCGAATTTATCAAAAGGGGCAGATCCTGGTTTGAAGTGTGAAAGGTCCAGGAGGGGATCTTTGTACCCGTCGAAAATGAATTCCCGCACCGACCGTCTGGCAAAATATTTCGCGCCTGTGGTAAAGAAGACGACGTCGAGACCTGCCTTTACTAACGAGTTCATGTCTCTCACTGCGTAGGCAGCGGTCTGAAAAAGTCAGGAAGCAAATAATTAGATAATTGACACGTGACCAAGGCAAGAATGTGTAGAGAATACTTACTACTGCAGGCACATTGAGTGTTGTAATGAGATCATCTAAACTGCCATTACTCCGACTTGGTTCAAATATCCAAGTTCTGTTTTGACGATAGGTAACTGTATGGTTCTGGAAGAACCATCCTTCAATCACTTTCTCTCGGTGTTCACTGAAGACCAAAAAAATTGAATCGAAAAATGAAATAGAAATTAGAAACAAATATCCATGTAAATTACTAGAAGGTCTGCAATACCGAAAAATATATGGACCAAGCTCCTCTACTATTGGCTTCTTTGCGGTGTTGTGAATTTCTTCAGGATTGGTCCAATTGAATAGATAAAATTCCATATAAATTGGCACCGGAACAACTTTCCACATAGAGTAACTACGGGAGTTTGGGCTCAATGTTAATTCCTGTCGTAAAAGATTCAATCGATTAATGCAGATATATCACACGGCCAAAGCTAATATTCGCCATGGTATCGTTCCCTTGAATTCAGTCTTACACTTGAGAGCAATGAATTGAAGATTCGTGGCCATATCAGAAGTAGGACTCCGCCCAAGATTGAAAGGAAAGTCCCAAGGATAACCAAACTGCGGAAGGACGTACAACCGTTGCAACATTTTCCGCATTTAGGCATTTCTGAGATTATCCAAGTGATCACGGCACGTGCACTTCACAACTTAGATCCAAGAGGCCACCCCAAACCCGATCACAAATGCAAGAAGTTAGAATATCCCTCTGAAAAAGTCTCTGGAATCAATTCAAATTCAAGTGACAAGACAAGGGTGGTTCTGGAATGCGGAAACAAAAGTAAATTAGAAAGTCCCATGAAAATCAAGCATGGAACGATGACCAAGAATATTGCAAATCATCACGTTTACCGATTACAACACACCACGTACATTACGGTTGAAACAGCCTAATTAATTCAGCACAAAATTAATGGAAATGCCTTTGGTTACCTTGAAAGAAATCCTTTATGTACTGTGTTTTCAATTCCTCCTCCAGGAAGGAGCAGATGGCTAATAAGAAGGAAAGAGGAAGAACAGTTAAGTAAGTCGACAGAGGATGAAGAAAGAGGCGACGAAATTAAGAAGATGATGACGAAGATGATTTGCTCCGTATCATATTTGTCTGCCTTGCAATGTTGACTCACTGGCACTAAAAATTGAACCAGTCAAGGTCGTATTCGAAACAGCAGGAAATGGACTAAGGGGAAGGTATACAACGTCTGAACTAGGTAATTGGTAACATCCTTACAGGATGAGTGAATATAATAATATAATTCAAGCAACAACGCAGTCCAGACACAAAAGTCATCGAACAATGTTTACGTTCCACTAAGAAAACTGATAAAGGGAAGGATCGGGATTGGATGATGATCGCATGATGAGAAGTGACCCTAAAACACGGAATGCTTGGAGTGAAAGACTCGGATAGACAACTATCAGGGTTGTAAAACTTTAAAAAATTTCATTCAAATCCAATTTCATTTCAATTCCAATTTCAATTCATTTATTTTTGTGCGACCCTCCTACTCATCGTACTGAAACGTTAAATCAAATTAATTTTCATTAATTGATATGTACAACACTGTATATTTAGTCGCGTACTTTTTATTATATTTTTTTAGTTCAACGTACACATCAAATGTCGGAATTCAAATAAGCATCAAAATTATGTTAAATGCGAGACTTCGAAGTTAGGATTACAGTGGCAGTGATTCTAAATACTGTTATCAGTTTAAAAATCAGAAATGACTTTTACTGTTTTTTTTTTAATTAACTTGAAGTCAAAGATTTACGAATTCTGTTTAATTTCGTTGGAAAATGGACTAGCATGGTTATAAAAAACCAATTAAGCTTTTAAATAAACAGCGTAGACAAAATTGTTTATGGCGTTCATTAAATTCATTATTCTCTTCGTCCACTTTTTGATAGTCAGATGCCATGTTAGTCAACCTTCTGACCTGAGTAGAAGAAAAGGAGGTGCTGATAAATAGGGTGACTCAGAGGATGCAAACAAAAACAAGTTGGAAAATCACAATCACAAGGGCAGTGGACAGTAGACGAGAGAGAGAGAGGAGGAAATGAGAACGAGCAAATTAATCACACAACGACATAATAATAATAATAGCATTTAAAAACGCCCAATTCTTTTAATCATTTTGATAGTTTCAACCCCACCCCAACCCCAGCTTAACTTTGATACACTCTGTGGTGGACTTACCTAACTCACCCGTCAAAGTTCCAATGACGTGACGTGAAGACGTGGTGATGAATCAGACGAGGTCACGGGGTACATGAAATTTACAAGATATTATTTACAATTTAATTGGAAGAATCAATCAAGCAGGCCCTCCCAATATTGTGTTTGAAGGTCATCTAAACTTAGAATTAAAAAGGTAAATGGTTAATGCACCCATGTCAAATCATCTTGCATATTAGTGATCATTGTTTGTTTTTCAGAATTCCGTAGTTATCTGTTTTCCCGAATACCGGTTGGTGTTGGATTCACATGGCGTGTATTGCGATAGACCCAGTCAAGGCCGGTATTTCCGGTTAGTCAATCAAATTCTTGGTGCTAGGGAGTTTATTACCACCAGTGGATATTAACTGGATGGAATTTTTGTTTCAGGTTTCTCAACGGATGCTAAGGAAGGGATAATTTGGTATCGCGTCCAAGTTGAAACCCGGGACGATGTGTTTTGGACTGTTGAACGAAGGTACTCGGATTTTGAGTCTTTGCATAAGAAGCTCGTGGATTCACAAGGTAAGGATAAAAGGATTCAAAAGCAACAAGTTGACCTGCTTCTGTCAACTTGGAAATGTTTGGGTGATTATCGTTGTGAATTTCAGGTGTGAATGTGGCGCTCCCTCCGAAGAAGTTAATCGGTAATCGAGATCCTGAATTTGTGGAGAAGAGGCGAGAACAGTTAGACGCTTATCTGAAGCAAGTTATTCAATTACTTGGCAAGAATCCTCCAGGAGAACTAGCCGTCTTTCTCAATCTTTACGACTATGAAATAATGTTTGCCCTTCGTAAATTATCCCTTGACATTTGTGAACGAGGAGAAGAATACATGGAGCGAGAGTCCTTTTCTCCATATCAGGTACCGTGCGACTGCCATCGCGCTTGCGCCATAAACTCTTTTACTCATGTAACAATTAAATTCAATTCTTACATCCTCATTTTAGCTTTATGGGATAAAGGAAAGAATGAAAATGTCCCTGCCACCACTTGATTCTACTGACAAGCGGGAAGATTTCAGCCATCTTATGGACTTTTGCACAAACGCCAAAGTACTCGAGATAATTGGAAGTAACATTCCTCTTCCAAAGAGTACAATCGTTCCAAATCACTTTGCTATGGACCTTACCCCATTCAAATCCCTAATTCAGCTTACATTAAAACTAATCAACATCACCAGACTTATTGAGGTATGGATCCTCCGTGCATTGTTTTTATAGCTCCAACCATTAAACCAACAAAACATGAAATTGACTTCCTCAATTTATTTTGGTTCTTTAGGTCTCTTCTGCCCGTTCGACGCTGCGCAGACTCTCTGTCCAGAACAGTCATCTTGAGTCCGTTGCTCAACTCCTTGTTTGTGACAGCCTTTATAAAACTTTTGACGAGGCTGGTCCTAGCCATATTTGGCCCCACCTCAACACCCTCCACCTCCCCAATAACGTCGTGAAGAGTGTCAATGACCTTGGGAGTTTAGCTCCCAATCTCCGTACCCTCGACCTCAGTTTTAACCAACTGATCCAAGTCTTTGATCTTACATCTCTACCATACTTAGAGCAAGTTTCTTATGCTGGGAATCTTCTACATCACACCTTCAATCTTCACCTCTCATTTGGAAATATTCGGATTCTAGACGTATCTCGAAATCAATTGGAGAGGCTAGAACCCTTTTCCAAACTCTACTCTCTAGTCTTTCTAAACCTTAGTTGTAATCGAGTGGAGGACGTCCAGGAAGTGTTCCATCTCTCCAAACTGCGAGTTTTAGAATGTCTTATGCTCACAGGGAACCCCGTCGCCTCCTCCCTCGACTACCGCGTAAGATCTTTAGCTTTTTTTGGAGCCAGAGCCGCCGACATTGTCCTGGATAATGAAAAGGCATCTCTAACAGAAGTAGATCAAATTGCAATTTTACAAGCAATTGAAAAGGCAAAACAATTCACAGACTCAAATAAGCGTTACCAGTATTAATTCCTCAATTTAGTCCAACCAACATATCTTTCCTATTAAACTTGCCCATTATTTGGGAATTACTTCAAAGATTAGACATGGAAAGGCTATTAGACTAATAAGACTCCCGTTGCCTATATTAATGATTTATGTTTCTAAAGAGTTCTGAATCCTCCTGGAAACATGAATACACAACAGAAAGAGTTTTTGTTGCAAGCTACCCGTGGTTTTATTACGTTGGTAATACTTCCTGGGTAAATGTCATCGGGTCAAAGTGGATAACCGGTTTTCAGTCTAAAACTGTTGCTCCTCTGTTAACTTTGACGTTTCCCATTGTTCTGAGGAGTGAGAAGCGTCAGTAGTGGATTCCTGTGTCTGTTTCGTTTAATTGAATTAAGTTAAGTGATTTTGAATTGGGTAATTGAGTTGAATGTGAGATACGAGTGTCCAGCACCAGAGCCGCCGTCACCCTGCTTATCCAGTGCTAAGCGTGCCTGGGCTTTCCCCTTCGTCCTCTTTCAGGAGTCGTGCGAGGGAAGAGGTGCCAAAGGGCGTTTGTCTCCTTTGGCGTCGGTGCTTTTCCCTGCAGAAACTTTCTCTCTTTATTCCTTTTCCCCTGTTGGAGGGTGTCGGATTCGGTTTTTTTTTTTGGGTCGGAGGGTGGGGTATACCCTGGAAAGAGAAAGTTTCTGCTGGTGCAGTCAGACAGAAGTAGTCCAGACGGCAGTGGCAAGGCGAAAGGAGGTCTCTGCCTGGTGCTAAAGTAGTATTGGTCCTGTAGTTGTAAATTGCGAAAATTTGGCCTCCTTTTTCCTTTCCGCCACCCAAGGTCAACTGGTACAGGTCAGAGAATCCTGGGAGGAGGTTGAGCCCCGGGCTCCACGTCTTCATCATCTCCCCGTGTCTTCATCCTTTGAAACTCACTCGGTCCGCCTTGAACGAACAAGAGGAGAACACCAGCGGCAGAAGACGGACAGGTAGGTGTGAGGAGATTTGTGTAAGGATACATGTGGATGCATATCCTGGCAAATCTCGTGTCTTTGTAATTAAATTACCATTACCTAAAGTGCCTCTGCCACGGATGTACTTGGGGTTACGAAAGGCATTCGGGAGGCCTGCATTGTGGCCTGTTGGCTTTCGCCTCCTGCTTATTACCACAACACGCCAAATCAAGCCTTACTTGTTACAGTTCTTGTCTCCCAATTATCAGATTACCAAGTGATTTGGGGGAAGGAAGTGGAAACCCAATTTCCACTTTCCTCCTCTCGTGGCTCATAGCCAAAATCCCGTTTTTTTTTACTTTCCTGTTTTAACCATTCATAAGTACCCGACCCGAGACTCGACCCGGTAAAATCCGCAGGACTCACTCGCTCACCCGGCGACCATTCTAGGCCAGAGAATTGTAAGTGGAAGTTGTAAGAAGTTATCTGGAGATGGTATCAGGCCGTTTTGGACGGTCGTGATTAGATAAAAATTTAAGTCTGTGCTAAATCCACGCACGCTTTCCTGACTCATTGCGGGCAGCCCAGCCTCGTCTGTCATTGTCATTGTAATCCAAGTCTTTGTCTCTGACACATTCTCGCAGGTTGAGCTGGAAGGATGGGGAGTTTCCAAGGTCACGTGGTTCCTGGCACATTCTTTTCCCTCTTTGGACTCTGGTGGCTCTACAGTCTCTTTTTTCGGTAAAAATGACCAAATTAATTCACTTGGAATTTAAATGCATCCATTATAGATAGTGTAAGTAACCCCGATTATGGTTTCCACACGATAGGTACTTTTATGCTCGGAAATTCCGGAGAGGAGAATATAGAAACACGACAACGTTCCCATGCTGCCTTGGAAAGTGGCCTATAGAGACCCTGTTCAAACTTTTTGCCATCTCATTTGGCATGACAGGTCAGCAGTCCCTTCCTGGTCTAATTGCTAACTCCTACGATTCAATTTGGCATGCCGCGCGAGTTAGGTGGGGGACGCTTCTTTCCTTCTTCACTTTATTCCTGTCAAAATCGTCTTTTCCAACTAAATTTAATTGGGCACACCAAATAGAGAACGCCACTCTAATACCACCACCGCTATTTCCAACGACTCACTTTGTAGAGATCACGGTACTTTAAGTGGGAAGTTTATCAGAAGTTTAACACTTAACCAATGGATGTCCCAATCTTCCCATATCCCATGCTTCCAACAAGTGTTTAATAAGGAGATAATAATACCAAGTAAAGTTGGTGGTGGTGCCGAGATGTGGTCTTTGGAACCTCTGGAAGATAAGGTTAACGCCCTTTAGTTTATTTTATGTTACATTGCATTTATTTGCAAAATCAATCCTCTCATTCCCTGCATTTACATTTATTCTCGTCAGCAAACAGGATGTTCCTGTATGTCTTGTGTGGGATGACGAAGAGTTGGTGTAAATTCCAGTCTCATTTTAGTGTCGTGCAATAAAAGCAGAATGCTTTTTAGCAAATACGCTAAAACGCTCCTTCCTTCCTATTCCCATGCATTATTCTTTAAGCCGCCTAGCCTAGTCCAAGATTCTATTCGCATCGCATCATTTCCCCTATTCCTACTCTAATGTTACTTTTATATGCTTTGCCTTTACCGACTTGGAAAAGTGTGGATGACGCTTCCTTGGCTTTATTGTCATCCAATGAATATTTATAACTGCTAAAACCAATTCCGTGTAATGGAGATGAAAATGTATCTTTTGGTATGTAATTGTAGGTGAGCTCGTGACAGGCTATGACACAGAAGGACACTTTGTCCACATGGGGAATGCCCAACACATGACCATGTTCTTCTTCTTTGGATTCAACGGCCTCGTCGACCTCTGCTACCACAGAAAAATCAAGATCCCTCCACGCCTCGACTATGTCACAGCAGCATTGGCCTTTCTGGTGCAAGCCTTTCTATTTTACAATCACCTTCATGGAAGACCGCATATGGACATACAGGTGGAGCTTAGAGTCTTAGAATGTTGGTATTTCGATGCACCTGAGCAGTGGTCTAATCAAACTTTTGCTTTTTATGATTCCAGGTTCACATGTTCCTGGTCTACATCATCCTCGGCTGCGTCTTTTTCACTGTGCTAGAAATGATGTACCCGAAGGAGATGTTATGTTGCCTTGGGCGGACATTTTGCACTCTTTTCCAGGGAACTTGGTTCTTTCAAATTGGGTTCATTCTCTACCCACCTTTTGGACCAAAATGGGACGTAGATAGCCACCCACAGGTATGTCAGTCATCGAAGGCAAGTGGTGGGAACCTGGGAGGCGTAAATAAATGACACTTAATCGATTCATGTTAACCTTGAACAGATGATGCTGGTCACACTGATCTACGCTTGGCACGTAGCAGCGCTGCTTGTTCTTGTGAGCGTCGTTGGGTTCGTGGTCTGGATGCGTGTCACAAATATGGATGGTCCTGGGCCTGCCTATCAACTGGTTGAGACGCATGGGGAGGAGGAAACAAAAGTAGTTGTCACGAACGGCCATGCCAAGAACACTATGCATCGAATGTTGGATTCGGAGAGTGAGGATGCGTAGACCAAATGTCAGCCACCCAGTAAATTCAAATTGCCTTTCTTCTCTTCGTCCTCTTCTGTTTAATCAGGGGAGCCTCGTGATATTCACTTTGACGATAGTTGACTCTTATTAGATTTTTTGAAGGCTCTCTCCGGGGGTGTCGAGATTCCGACCATTGTTTGGGCTACATTTGAAATTAGGATTTTACCGCCTTGTGATAATTAGATTTACTAAATCCAATAATCAAGTACAACGGAAATGCTTTAGAAGTTTAGTTGAATGGCCAGAATGCCTTGAGTCAATCACCCCTGAATAATCAAAATGTTATTCTTTTCACTAACAAGTTCACCAAATAAATTACAATCATTTCACCACCGCAACCCCCCTAATTATCATCAAGCATATCAGCAATCAACAGAAACGCTCCTATTCTAATGCCCCAAGGCCCAATCATTCTCCAGTAGGAATACGTGGAGAATCTTTAACTTTTTCTTAAAAATACTCAACTGGAAATTAAGCCATGACCACTAACAGCAGCGCCGGTTCTGTTTCCGTCCCAAGATGGCGAATGCGGAAAGAAGTAGACGATCATTACAAGTACTTTCAGTGCCGGGAGGCAGCCCTTTATTGTCTCCGTGAAGCCTACAGACCTGAGCTTACAAAGCAGTCAACTCAACTCGCTGTGGAGTTGTCCAATGAGGATTTTAATGGCTGGAGTCTGGAGTGGGAACGAGATCTACTCTTACAACATCAGAAAAAGGAAATCAGCACCACCAAGTTAGGGATGATCTTTAAAGGTAACAATTCCAAGGAAAAAAACTTAATCGGAAGATGCACTTGTCCTGGAGTTCCAGCAAAAGGACGCTTTCTCAATTCCGAGTCCGCTCCAAATAATTTCCCAAGGGCAAGAGCAACGCCTAATATTTCATTTTCCCTTCAATTTTCAGAAGTGCTTCCATTTGGAATATCACCGGCAATTCAATTCACCCTTTCATCTTCCGACGTTTACATTCAGAAGCGAAGGAAAGATGCCTCAGATGGGACAACGTCAACTGTCTACGAGATTTGCGACTTCCATGATTCTGTGTATCTAAGGTTATCGCAAGAGTGGACCACGGGAATCCTATGGTGGCGACGCACTTCATTCATCGGCAAGGACATTGACGGGGTTGACATCATGAAACTACTTTGGAAAAGTACAATCATCCCTAATCGACAGGTTAACTCATGTCTGACCAACATTCTGAAAGATTCTCCGCAAATTATCATAACATGACCGTTTCTTTTTTTCCCCAGCGTATCAAAGTGTACTGTCCACCGCACATCTTGATTGGGACCATCCAGCAGCAGTGGTCATTGACAAGGTCAGACTATGTCATTGTGGATGAGTGTGGGCGGAGTCAGGGGCTCATTAGTATGCGGGGAACCCGAATTCCATTCCTGGGTCCTTATTCCTGGATGGATGACAGGGCTGTGCATTACAGCGTAAGTTACCCAATGGCTCTCAAAATCCCACAGAGTCGGTAACGCCAGATAGGTTTTTTTTACCTTTTAGGTGAATACCTTTGACGGCCATCCAGAGGGGGCATTATATGGGGATTGGTCATCATTATTGGATGAGCCAGTGTTTGGGGTTATCTTCCCTAGCCAGATCGGAGCGTTAATGAAGATCATGATCATCGCTGCCGGGATTCTCGCGGTAAATTATGTAAAAATTGTAAAAAATTTGTACAATCCAACTGACCTCTATATTGCCCTAGCAGTTTGACAATTTGTTTTCCAAAAAGTTGGGGGACAACGTGCTTCCGATGGATACTAATTTTGACGAAGCCCTTAGAAGGAAAAGAGCGGAGCGACGACGGAAGTTAAATTTGTTAAGATTGCATTAGTGCGTCGAGATTTACTTTCACATCATCATGACCTTTATGAAAATACTTTGAATTTGACATCATGACGTATGAAATTATTTCTAAGTTAAATACTAGATTAGATTGAGACTCGTTAGGGTTAAAATACGAAAAGAGAGCGATTCGGGTTTTAAAAAAGTTGGTGGGTTGAGACTAGGAGACACTTAACCAAGCGACGTGATCGGCTATCCCACAGAGGTTTGAACCGGTGGCGACATAGAGATATCCCTTGTCCCCAAATGAAGTACCCCATGAGTTCCTCACAATGTAGTGCGGAGTTTCACCGGAGATATCGTAGCCCACGATCTGGAAAATAAATCATTGGATAAGGAACGATATTGGAGTTAATTATATGCAAAAACTCGGCAGTAAATGAAGATGTAAATCTCACCTGAACTGCATGGTTAAGATTCGTATCACAGTTCCATTGGATAATTCCGCCAACGTAATATTGCCAGTTTCCAGCATCCACAGCTACGGCGACTGGACCATGAGACTCCAACACTTCCAAGAGAGCATCCTCATTTCCTACGAACCTAAAACCAGAAAGAAGGTAGAATTAATCATGAGCCTTCAAAACAATTATTCGCAAAGGGTCCTTGAGCCTTGGAGATAAATAAAGATGAGCTTACCCTTTGCATGAGTAATTGGATTTGACCTGGACTCCCGGATCGACAGAGCGCAGGAGACAACGTTCGACTTTTAGCGTGGTGGGGTATTCCCTTTCAGTAGCCAACTGACTTCCTGTCATCCATTCAATGGCAGTACAAGTGTCCCCGCCATTGCATCCAAGATTCCCATTCTTTGCACAGTCAATCACTTGCTGGACGCTGAGTGTCTCCAGTGTACCTTTTGAGATGGCATTCATACTCTCCACGGTTTCCACGGTGGAAAAGGCCCAGCAGGCCCCACAGCCCTTCTGTTGCTTCACTGGACTCACAACTCCCCTATCCCTCCAGTCTACTTTTTGCTTCCGTACGCTTCTCTTCTTACGCGTGATGAGGTTCTCAAATGGAATACCTTGTGAAGGAATATGAAGGCGATGATGATGGTGGGACTTTTTTCGTTTCTCAATATGGTGGAGCAAGGTGGGGTCAAGGAACTGGGAATGAAATTCCTCTGGGCTCAAGTCAGCGAATGGTGTGAGCCCCCAAACGGCTGCACCGGCGTTCTTCGGAAGTCCTGTCTCCCAATTCTTCACTTCCTCTCCTGATTGGCTGAGCAGCATCCCATCTCCAGGTTTTGTATTTAAACGACGGATCTCTTTCATGGATTTCTAGCAAGAAAAGTAGGAAATTCAAATTAGTGATAGGTTATTGACATCGAAGCTACTTTTTGGTCCGCCATTGGCTTCCTACATGTTGCCGGCAGCGGGGATGACCCATGACCGTATGACCATAAACCTGTTGGATATGTTACGTTTACCTTGAATGCATCGTATCGCCGTTCCCTCTCCTGTTCTGAATGATAGTTTTTCCCAAACTGCTGTGTAAAGTTATTGAACTGCGTCGTGAGCTGAGCCTCTTCGTCCGGACCGCGGAGGTGGATCGGAATCCCTATGAAGCAGACAACGAAGATGACCGTCCAGAGCAAAATCGTTTTCGTACGACTCTCCATTGTTGTTGGACTAGTGTAGGATTCTGGAGGACTGGAAGCCTCGGACGTGGACACGGGCGGACTATCAACTGGACAAACAGAGTTCCAGCTCCAATATCCAGAATCTCCGCCTCCCTTGTCTACTCTAGTGATAAGAAGTTGAGTCAGTAGCGTGTGTTATGTGTGGATGACCTCCATGAAATCTAGTCAACGACTGATGATGCGGAGCTCTTTTAGCATGCATAGGAATGGGAATAAAATGCCAGGAGACAATTTTGTTTCCACGAAACTCACCTGTCCGGTTCAGGTTTTATGTTTTTTGTCCAATTACGAGAATAACCAAAGAAGCAAATGGAAAGGGAAACAAGAATTTCAGATGCTACAAATCCATCCAAAAGTCTTGTAAGCTCCATCGTCACAATGCGGAGATGCTAGCTGCGTTATGCACCTGAAACTTTCTCTGAAGGGGTCATCAAGTCCGCTAAAATGGACACCACTACTGTTGATCCATATGGAGAATTTCATTGCGGGAGGAAGTACCTGGACCCTTGAGCCAACTAAGGGCTCGTGTGGTGTGCTACCCCCTCCCTCGAGTGGGAAATGCCCGAATTCCAACGGATCAAATTACCCGAGACTCCCCTCAAACGGACTCGCTTCCTTCCGTTTTTCCCATCTCCCATCCGAGGATAAATTCGAGAGGGAAGAAGGCAGCAGCGCAAGGAGACAAGATACACAAGTCCAGGTGAGCAGTTTAGTAATGTGTGCACTTGTTATTGTTGTGTAACTTTGTTAAAGCAGAGGCTCTCCAACAGTTCAAAGGAAAAATTAGACGAAAGATAATTACATTCTTAATGCTCATAATTGCCCAGCAGTTCTACGCTTTGCTGTAGTTGCTTTCCATGCAGTTTTGCATAATTCCCAACCAGCAGTCGATATCGTCGATACGATTGTGGTACAACGTTTTGAGTGCATTCCGCATAATGCTAATACTATTGATAATACGATTGGATCAATAAACTTGAGATCTGTTGGTTTCAGGTTATGGGGTCATGAACTCCATGTCCGGCGACGGCCGTCGTAGACCGCCCATTGTCAAGGCCACTCGACATTCTTCAGACTTTTATTTGGACGAGGACCTCTTTGAGCGCGTGTTGGGCGTCCCCCAGAGAATTGACATTCCCAAGCGCTACAACCGATTGGAGGCCGAGGAGGACATTCAGGATCCAGCGGAAGAGGTCAGGAGAGCTCGAAAGGCGGAGGCCATTTGCAGACTTTTGGCCAAGGCAGGTGGCCCGACGCAGGCACTTCTAGTTGCTCCAAACATTTCCAGTCCGAAGCCAAAAGGGAAGGAAGTAGGGATAGCTGGAAGTCGAAGCAGCGGCTTCTGGAGTGCGAGTGGGACGAGCAGCCGACAAAGTGTGTCCATTGAGTCACCGCAGAGCTTACCAGTCAGTCCCCTCCGGCGACACATTCCAGCCGTACGGAAGCCATCAAATTGTTCAGTGAACAACGGGCCGTTCACTCCAACGCAGTAAGTCAATAAGCGCATTTCAGCGATTTCTGCTTGTTGTGGTGGCAATGGGAATGATAATTATGAATGATAATTTAACGTGAACATGTGTCCCTTTCCCCAAAACTTAGAAAAGAATGAAAGGCGCCAAATTCAAAAATCATTTTGTGTGAGTGAGATTTTAGTTAATTGTACTTTGTATGTACACGAAACACGAGACGACACGACACGCACGGTCTCACTAAAATGCACACCCACACCCCACACCCCAATAAATCAGCGATTTCGCTGTTTTAACCTAACCTGCTCGCTTCGCTCGCTAAATTGAAC
>JAQIWD010000805.1:0-16821 GCA_034694825.1 Anurida granaria
GCAGGGTCACGGAATGCGTCTACTGGTCGTGCAGCGAGTCCAATCCCTCCACAACCAACCCCATCACCGCGTCCAAAACCCCAGCCGAGGCCAACTCGTGAGGATCGAACGATGAGTCCAGTGGTTCCAATCCCTCCAGAGGAACCATCCAAACCACCACCGAGACCAACTCGTCAAGCTCGGACGATCAGTCCAGTGGTTCCAGTTCCTCCAGAGAAACCCTCCCAACCACCACCGAGACCAAAACCCCAGCCGAGCGTGTCACGGAAGCATCGACTCTCTTCACCTACCCGAAATCCGTCGGACCATCCAAAGAAACTTCGGAGAGAAAATGTCCTTGGGAATCAGAATTTGATTCCACGGAAGATCATTTCCAATCATCTCCTTTTTTCGAACAAAGACAGGACGAATCAGCAAGTCTCAGAGCTCCACTACGCCTTCAATCGATACGCGGAGGAGTTCTTTGATAAACTCTGTCAACGAGCAGGACATTCCAATGGAATTTTCACCTTCAAGGAATTGCAAGAAGCACTCCATGCGGAAGGACTCATCGGAAATGGAAATTTGGAACTACTGAACCACTTCCAAGATGCTTTCACGGCGGATCAATACAGGAGGGTCAAGGGACTCCTCATCCCTGCCACCGGTGACACGGACACTTACTTTACTTTAACTAAGAAGAGCAACAGACGGTAACAGTAGAATCTAAAGGAATAACTTTATTACATAATTCTCCTCGTGTTGTCCCTAAATTTTTCAATTCCCAATAATCTTAATTAATTTCCAAATTCTCTTTAATTGGTCAACATTAATTATTTCATTACTTTCGATAAATTAAAATTTTCAATTGGATTTTGAGGCTAAAGCAGAGAGGAAGGAGTATTTTGCATTTACATTTATGGTAGACAATCAATTCGTAAAGTATTTTTGAAGTTATTTTTGAAGGTTCAAACCATCTTTTTGGTGGAAGAAATTGGCTTCAATTCCAGGTAAATAGAAATTATCTTAATTTTGTACACTTTTCCACTTGTAGGCGTGTCAAAGAATCGCTTTCTTTTTTCAAATTCGGATGGAAATCGGCGCAAAGGAAGTGGATAAGTGGAAACAAAACGCCAGATTCAAGAAGCATCTGAAACAAGCTTCCCGTTTTCAAAAAAAAAACTCCGCTTTTAAAGGCGTCGTTTCCTTTTCCCAGAACGATATTTTGACACGCCTAATTTTCACCTCAGATTCCAGTTTCTAAAATTCAGTTTTTTCCATATTTTAGGTTTTTAGAATCCCAACCGCTTAACCTTGCCTGTCATGTTCAAGTCCAATCATCGCGTGAACTCCGTGAATCTTTCCCAGATCATAATGGATGACGAAAGAGGCTCATTTTCATCATCGTCACAACAAAAGACTAGTGGACTCTGAACCCTCGAATGGGATGGGTACGGAATGTGATTTAGAAGGTTAGCAGAGTGGTCCACCTGTCGTCGTCACTTTCCAACCAGAGAAATTAATTGACGCTTCTTTTCTAGATTCCTCATCCAGACCATTTCCTTTGGCCTATTCTCGCCGAATCTCATCCCTTCAATTCTGGATTCAAACTCTGGAGCAATTTCATGAATTTTTGATGGAATCAGGAGAAACTGAGTTGCAGAATTTGGGATGTCCAAGTGGCTTCGACATGTCTACATTGGGAGTGATGTGCGTAAAATGGCTAAGAGCATCTGGGAGTCTTTGCTCTTCCACACGCCGTCCACGTTCCTCTCAGCCGCTCTGCACGTGAACACCCGAAACACAACAAAGCTCAATGAGGGAGACACACAGTAGTGGTGGAGAGGATGGATCCCGTCAGTTGATCCACATTTACCATTTGTCACTGAAGAACACACACCCACCTCCTAATTCAGCTCCACGGTCACTCAATACAATAACCGTCACCAGCGTCCCCACCCCCAAATCTACACAAACAAACCAGGGACATCATCAGTAGGAATCGCTCAGCTCGCAGTGCTTCCAACGCCTTCAAGCCCTTCAGTCCAGAACTCGAAAACTTTCTCCGGACAATTACTTTCAAAACTCTGAATTTATTCCAGCGAAAACTGGAATCGGCGTAAACAAATGGCACTGGACTTGTCATTGCTCTCGCCCCCTTCAACCCCACCGCTTGGCGGTGAGGAATCTGACGCTGACGCTGAGCATCAATTCCTAAGTTCAAAGGTAAGAACAATATAACTATTGCAAGAGTCTCCAAGCACCCAAGCGCATAATTTTTTGCGATGTTTTTTTGTAAAGCGCGTCAAGTTGAGAAGAACAACTGGACGATTGGGAATGGAATAGGTGTAAAGAATGCAATTATTACTGCAAGGACGACAAGACTTGGAGCATCGTTGTGGGAAAGGAAAAATACAACAAACATTTTGTGCTGGCTTTTTGTTTTGAAAACATCCGTTGTTTCTCCAGGAGAAAGTTGCACCCCAGCCACAGCGTAAATTCTACCATAAGGAAATCAGCGTCGTTTTCAAAGGAATTTTTATACGTCTGTTCTTAATAATTCACCTTTCGAATTCCGTTTATGCATGGGCGTCTGACATGCTGCTGCGTTAGTCCGCCTTGGATGTTTCGTCATATACGCTCCTGTCGCTACTGGATCAATTCGTAATCCCACGTTGCAGTTTCGCAACGGGGCTTTGGATTTAACATTTCCTAGGAGTTCCCTCGCGTCTTTGTTCTAACATCGTCGGGGATCACGTCATGAAAAAATTCATCCCTTTGTATCCTGGCAGCAGCGGGGAATGCGGCTGGAGCAGCCGCATTCCATCCGATTGGAAATACGTGCTTGACTTCAGGAATTTGAGGAAACTCAATTGTTTCCTTGGATTTAACTATGGGTGAAGGAGAAATTAGGGTGATGGTGATGGTTGTGACAATGACAAGGTCATAACCTCCTCCCCCGACCCTGGAGAAACCCAATAACATGAGCATCTAATTTTAGTTCTGGAACTCTGCGGCGTTTCATCGAAGATTTGGTGCGTAGCGGCGGTAGGAAGGAGTTGTGATGATGCGGATTTTATTTTAAGATCACGTTTCTGGCCAATGACTCTCCTACCCATCCCCGGCCAGCAACAACCGCCTCCATAAGGTGAAAGTCCAACTTTTCGTGTCCCCGTCCCACATGAGGACACGTTCACGACTCGTGGGTTCGAGTACAATGTCTCACTCCAGTAATGACGACAACATACTTAAGTCACACTCCCACAAAGTGACAATCCCGTGTTACCATTCATTCAAATTGCAGCCGGATGTGCAATGTCCACTTCACAGTCACAACCACAACTGCTCGCTGGAAATTTTCCATTTTATCAACTAAGATGATAGACTTCTGAGAATGGATTTAGGCAATTGAGATCTCATTTGCCATGATTTAAATTCTTTACAAGCATTGGCATTCCTCGCTGTCTCCTGGAGTATGCGGAAGGACTCTGATAATTGGAAATCATTATGCGAATTTCCTCTTAAATCAATTCCAGAGATAGGAACAATGGAAGCCATTACAGTCGCATTAAAATTAAGTTTTTGCATTTTAGCCAATCAGAGGCCGGGTAGCTAGGGCCAGGGTCTAGAGCTCTCACTTCAGGTAGCAATACTAAGTGCCAACTATTGCAATTTAGTCCAGGATTTTTGCATTTTTTATCTTCTCAACTCAAGTGGACTTTGACCGCTTGCTTGAACCGCCGACGTGACCGTGCCGTGGCGTGATAGAGAAATCAGAGTTGACAGGCAGGCGGACATATTGTCTAACCTCATTTCGATAATATGCAACAATCAGAATCATGCAGCGCTGACTCATTCCTTGGAACCAATGTTCAGCCACGATAAGAGTTCAGGCCGACGTTCTTACCCTTCTGATTCTTTTGATTTCAGGGATCATGTGGTCCAGACATCGAAGCCGTACGTGCCCTCCTCTCCTTCTCACAAATGTCAAAGCGGTCATCCGCCCTCCATGGACTCTGTGATGGACCGTTGACTCCACAGTCTTCTGACTGTGACATTGAATCAGACGAAGAGAAGGAACGTCCGCGGCCTCCTCCTGGAGATTCCAATGTTAGGAATTCGGTGCCCATGGACTTGGTCATGCCAAAATCTCCACAGGCACGTGCCTATTCTACTCCTGTTAAATGTTGCACAATTGAGGACGCACAGGTCCCGCGTGCCTCCGTGATTATGTTGGCCCGTCGGGATGGAACTTTGGAACGGACAGATGGGAATGCTCCGGGACCAGTCGCCTGGAAATATGGATACAACTCTGGGAATTTTGTGCCGCCTGACATACCTCGGCGTCACTACTTGAACGTCCCCAACACGCACAAGGCATCAGAGGAGGACTTACCGAGTCGTAAAACGGATGGGACGGAGATGACGAGCGGTCATAGAGACAAGAATATTCCTTGTAGAGGGGACGTGGTAGTTAGCTGTGGCGATGACCGAAAAGGCTCCCACGTCGCTACCCCTACGCACGTCCCAGTATTCACTAATGAACCGACGAATCTCATCACCAATGCCAAAAGTAAGTCAAGTCCGTATTACTCATAAGGTATCATGGCTGTGACCAGTTTCTAATGTGTATCCGTTCTTCTTTTTTCCAGACCAAAGTATTCGTCCCATAGCAATAGCTCCCAAGTTACTGCCGATCATGACACTCATTCCAGTGGGACCTCAAAATCCTGGTGGACCAATCCTCTGCATCCCTTCCGTTATTCAACCAGGACAAGAACCAATGAAATTTAACTCACGTGGACTCACCCAATCACTCCCTTCTGGAACTTTTCCGTTTGGCCAAGGTCGTGGGCCTTTCCTCGTGCCACAGGATACTGTCATGTCACCTGTGAAGGCGTCTGCACCGGAGCGTCGTCGAACTTATGCTTGCCTCCGGGAAGGATGTGGGAAAACTTACTACAAGTCATCCCATCTCAAGGCTCACGAGAGGACACATACTGGTGAGCAAAAACCAATCAAAACTAACCATTTCCCTTTACGATTTCCTACGTATCGCGTGCCGTGCCGTGCCCTTCAAATTAAACCCTTGCGGAGTTCTAAGCAAAAGGGAGATCTCATTAGAACTCCTCCTCTATCAGGTTTGTATTAGCTGCCAACCTAATTAGTAAATGAGTCCCAAACTTATCGCGTTTCCCTTTTGTACCTTTCCGTTACGTGTGCCTCATCTCTTTTGATAAAGGAAGCTAATTTGTTAATGACAAAATTCTTTTGTTTCCAGGCGAGAAGCCTTTTGCCTGCATCTGGGAAAATTGTGGCCGGCGCTTCTCTCGTTCTGATGAACTCTCCCGGCATCGCCGTACGCACACTGGAGAGAAGCGATTCGCTTGCCCCACTTGTGGTCGTCGCTTCTTACGCTCGGATCACCTGGCCAAGCATAATCGCCGTCACTTGAAGGATCAGAAGAAGAGTGTGGTGGGACGGGAAACCCATATTGCTCCAGCCTATCGTTTCTACACACCCGGACATCAACATCCAGAGCAGCCGATGCTACCGCTTGTCACTGTTCGTCAGTGATTCCATCACTGAAAGCGGCGAACCTGGAAGAAAAGAGTAGTCCAACTTCCGATAGGAAAGTTTTTAGATTCACTTGGGAATTTTACAACTATTTGGGATTTTGGGAATTAGTTTATAGATCACCAGGGAATGGTGTACAGGGTATGGAAAATCATGGAAATCCCTCAGAGAAAATTACTGTAAAAAAATTGAACTTTTCCAGGATTCTTTACAGAATTCCACAAGCGTCTTTCTTCCAAACTATTCTGGAGCAATTTCTATTTCCTAGCCCCCATATCTTAACTTAAAAACTTTGGTTCTTGTCCTGTAGTTGTTACACACAACAACGATTGCACGGTCGTACAAATGGGAATGCCACTAGTCTTTGCGGTACCTTTAGAAGGGGGTGCCTCATCACATTAATTAACGCTTTGAATTGTAGAGATTGTGTGGAAGAGAAGGAGGGGCTTTCAATACTAATAAAAATACCTTAAGCTCCAGATATTTTTGACCTTTGTCTCATTTTTGGATTGGGAAGCTACTAAAAGTTATGTCAGCTCAAAATCCGAAAATGTCGTTAGGGGGAACTTTAATTTATGTGTGAATGTGAAGTACGAGACTTAACCCCTAAAATATTAAAATAACTCGGAATACTCTTCTATTTTATGAAAACTGTACAATAAAAAAGTTGTGGGAAATGGCCCATGGAAAAAAAAAGCGCTGAACTCTGACCTTTATTGATAGGAAATCCTGAAAGTGCGTGAGGAATAAATTACATCAAATTATTGAAGCCGGCATAATCTTATCACAACAAAGTGGAAGTTTAAACGCTTCTAGGCACGGCACATGCATGACAAACCTCACGTTCCCCTACTTTAAGTGCAAATCCATGAAATCACATCCTTAACCTTTGACAACTGGAAACTGGAGGAGTGGGTACGACCAGGTGCCGACTCTCGTCTTCATCCCCCAACCGTTGAGACATCACAGGTGATTAAGTAGATTTATTCATGAAATGCTCCTTTGCCAGAATTGAATCAATGATCAATGGAGAGCCATTTTTCCTTTTTCTGTGTAATTTGCTTAGTGAGGAGGGGCTCACGGATACGAACTTTGACCTCGACTTTCCCAACAACCTTCCTTCCTTCCATTACCTGAAACCAAAATAAAAATGGATTGTTATTGAGGCTGACAGGAGTGACCTTGTGCGTCTGGAGCCTCCGGAGTAGCTGATAAATTAAACAATAGAGCATTAGAATTTCTAGACAACTTATATATGTAGAACGTCTGGAGCATGACTGAGTGTTGACACATACCGCCGAGGCATGCACGAGGATAATAGGAAAACTAAAAACAATGTTCTGGAATTAACCAGTTTAAAACCAGACTCAAACTCTACTTAATTATGATTATGAATCCAAATGCCCATTTAAATCTTCCCCGGACTTCCGAGTTGACCTATACCTCTACAACCAAAATAGGCGATGGTAGTCTGAAAAGTATTTACTTACGTCGAATGCGTCATGGAGGGTACACTTCGTTTCCAGCGGAAGGAGCTTGACCGTGACTGCTCCAAGCAGAGTACTCGACCGAAGGAATCCACTATGACAGAAAATGAGTTTTGAGACGCCATACCAGAAACCGCTGGGTCGGACAAATGGATGAGTTACATAGAACCAAAAAATAAATACACCATGACCATTCCTGTCATGTCGGTATCCGCCAATCATAAATTCGCCACTGCCTGCATGCCAGTTGAAACATAAAAATTTTTTCACAAGATAAGCAAGCCCTAAGTTGTGTTTGCAGAATGTAAGCGCGAGAGGACATCCCTCAAGAAGCATCCATGCACTGGTGAAATGACACGTACGTAATGCTGAAATAGCCCATGAGCATTGGAGTTTTAATATTTACCCTTTGGACCAGAGTTCCAGTTTGACCCCATAACGATGGGCAAATCGTAGGAATGGGCGGGCGGTCCTATTTATTTTCATCTTGAAGGTCGCCTCGTAATCTGGATTATTTGTATCCCGGATCACAGCCGTCTTATTAGTCTGGACTTCCTCTGCCTAGAAAAATATTTACAACGTCATAAATAATAACATTGAGGAAGACGGGGAGCTTTCAGAATGAAGGTACTTGGAATTAGATCAAACTGGATCAAACCAAGTATTTGCTGTTTGTTGGAAATATGGAACAGTTAGTATGTAAATCGTAACGGCAGATGACTCAAGTAACGACTGGTTAAGAAAACAACAAAAACTTACGGAAGGATATGGCAAATCCACTTTGATGAAAGTGTCCACCTCAGTTGGATTTGCAACTTTGTAATTAATCCCTTTGAGAATGCTGATTTCAATTTCGTCATCCGATAAATCAGAATTACACCTGGAACAAAGTCAATCCGAATTTTGAACACTTTTTTTTATGATAGCTTAATCAAAATGAGTGAATGTGCTTACTCGGTGATGCTGAATGTTCGCATCTGAATATTGAACTTCGGAAGCTCTCCGTTTTGCTTCATAGAAAGTCTGAGGGTGTCCAAATCCTTTTTCGTCTCTATGGCCAATTTCTCAAACCGATTTGCTGAAGCGACATCACCCATGCTCTTAAAGTGGTCACGAGTTTTCATACACATCTAAAAGATCAACGGAATCATGTTATTCTCGTTTCATTGATTCAAAATCGCCTTTTTCTATTGTCTGTTAACCTTAAGTTGATCCCTGAGTTCTTCTTCCAACTTCTCGAATATTTCCGCTTTACTTCCGGTGGGAGGTGGACTACAATCAGAGGAATTGACAATATCAAAACCGTCGCTTGTTTCCAGCGAAAGAGAGGCCACGGCATCCGGAGGGGAGGGAAGCTGTAAATAGAGAAACGAAAGTTGTAATTTATTTTAAACAATTTTGTAAGTGGAAGAGTTTTAACAAAAATCAAGGAATACCGTGGCCATGTCCACCGGGAGTCCAGCTTCAGAAGCCTGAATTAACTTGTCAAATCCTTTGGCAGTTCTGAGGAATTCCTTAGCCTGTCCAATATCTCCGCGTTGCTTCGCATTCAGTGCGGCATCCTTGAATAGCTTCTGTCGCACCATAATGGCATGCAATTGTTTCTCCTGGTGTGTAAGTTTCGTCTGGGGCTTGTTAGCACCTCGATTGATTGATGAAGCGTGACCTTGACCTGGAGAACTTCCTTCTGGGGAAGATTTTGCTTGAGGGCTTGTGGTTGACGGTGTGGATGGGCCGGCACCGGAGGAAACAGGGATTCCGGTAGGAATTGGAGCATATCCAGGTGGGGTCGGAAGTTCGTCAAAGGCAACAGGTCGACCCTTCTTGTGAGCACTGATTGCATCTTCGTATTGTTTCACAATGCGCCCCATGCGTCTAACTTTGCTTGCACCTTCGTTTCCATTGGTTGCCTTCTCCAATTCTGCTTTATATTTGACGAGTCGTTGCTCCAGTGCTTCTGCGGTTGTCGCTGGAGGAGGTGGGGCTTGGAAAAATGACTCCAAATTAGTTTCAACGGGTTGTTCGGGCGGGCCGGAGCTGCTTAATGGGGGTATTTCGGCAGCGTTTCCGACTGTCGAATTCTGTTGATACGGATTAAATTCAAATCCAGGGAAATCATTATGCAATCCATCAACAGGCACATTTCCAAGCATACTCAGCTATATTTTCGAAGAAAAAAAAAGTGGTTCAGTTTAATGACGTAATTAAACGAGTTCGTTTTAAAGGTTATCTACCTGCACCAACTCATCGTTGTCGTCTTCCTTTGCCTTTCCGTGAGGTTTCTCCACCGGCGGACTGGGGAGCTAAAAACAGAAAATGTCATGAGTTTATTGGTACAAGGTACATACTTACGCACTGATTAAAATGAGAGCTAAATACCATGGCCATATCAACTGGAAGTCCGTCCCGAGATGCTTGAATCATGACATCGAGTCCTTTTGACGTTTTCAGAAACTCCTTAGCCTGCTCAATATCTCCCCGCCTCTTGAGTATAACTGCTGCTTCTTTGTATTGTTTCTGTCTTGCTAAAATGGCTTGGAGTTGTTCGTTGTCAATCGTCACTGTTGTTGTCACTGGTTCTGGTGGTTCAATAGCTTCTTCCAATAAATGACCTGGAGAAACTACTTTCTCAGGACTTATCAAGACAGGTGAAGGAACTGGAACATGAACTGGTGATTCGTCACTCGTGGGTGAAACCGGTGTGGATTGAGGCTGGGCTCCACCTGCTGCGCTAGGAATAGGACCATAACCAGGGGGAGTCGGAAGATCCTCAAAGATAACTGGTCGACCCTTCTTGTGAGCAGTGATGGCGTCCTCGTATTGCTTCACAATTCGCCCAATCCGTCGCACTTTGGTTGCTTCCTCATTTCCACTGGTTGCCTTCTCTAGCTCTGATTTATATTTGGCAAGTCGCTGATCCAGTGCTTCTCTGACTGTGGCCGGGGGTGGAGGGGCGTTAAAAATTGACTGTTGGTCTGGATTACCGGATGGGGAAAATGATGGTGGTTCCTCAACTGCTCGGCTCACGACTTTCGATGTGGATTTGGCTGGGGAGACAAGTGCATCCGTCGAACCTGCATCTTCCCCTAAAATTGCGAGTAACTCATCTTCCAAATCTCGTTCGTCAGGTTCCGAATCTGACCCTGCTCCATCGCTCCCAAAGTCATCATCACCAACAATCCCAAGCAATCCGAGCTGAGGAACAAAAGAAGACAAAAAATTAGCCATTTTCATTTTAATTTGGTTTGTGAAAGTCACCTTTTCCAAATCATGCCTATAATCTTCCTTTGTCTTGTCTGATGTTCTCTGTCGTTTTTCCCGTTGGGGAGGTAGTGGTGCTTTCTTTTTGCCAAATCCGAACATGTTGAATTAAACGATGATTAATGGCACCACCAGACCACCACTTCAATACATTTCCGTTAAGTCACGTAACGTGTTGTTGTTGAATTTAAGAATGAGTAATCAACTTAGAATGTGAAAAATCATTCTCAAAAATCTTTCCCCCCACACGGTGAAATTGAAAGGGGCGTAGAACTAACGCCGCGGTAAATCCCTGTGCAACGGCGCTTCCACGGTTTTCAGTGACCTTGCTTTTATTTTCAGTAAAACAGGAACAAGGCGGACAAGTTTAAGGTCAAGAACAGGATCATTTTTAATGTCCATCCGTAATTTGCCATTTCCTCACTTCCACTTCCTGGATTTCTGCACTCCAGTGTCTTTCCATAAACTTTTCCGCAGAGGAATTGATCAGTGTACACATCGTAGCGACAGTAGTTGGACAAGCAGTGGTGGTCCATGGGTCTGCCCTTGTTCTTCTCCCTTAGACACATGACCTGTCCATGAAAAAAAATGCTCGGTTATGGTATCAAGCGATACCGGGGCAGGACCCAATCCTAACCTGCTTCGAGCTGTGACGCAGAATTTCCTTCAGGGATTTGGGGGGTGAAGGCGCTGGAGTTTCACCACTATCACAATAGGAGTTATTAGTGAAGTTACCCAGCGGTGGAAGCGTCGTGGAGTTGTCAGTGGTGTCGGCTTTATTTTCCAGCGGAAGGGCTGGACTGGAACTTACTGCCTGACACATAAAGTAGATGCACACATTCAGGGTCACCGCCATCAAGGTAGCCTCCCATGCTCTGGAACACATCATCTTCACGTCGTCACTGACCTTGACCATCAGCATTCACAAAAAGATGTTGAATCAGAATCAATGCCAAAGTTTTCATCACGGTGGTGGAAGAAATGAAACGTTGCCAGGGTCGTTTAGCACAATTTCTCTCCAAGATTCGCTGAAGCTGAAACGAGACCCGTCCTTACACTTGTCACTTTCCAGTGCTAAACTAAAAATGAATTTTAAAAAGATGAACTATTGATTCAACCTTTTATTGGTTTCAAGTACTGGAGAGAAGTCCATTAATAATTTAGAAATTTCACAAATGAATACAAAAAGGAAATTGACTGGATGCTATGCTGGATTCCAGAAAACAGGTATTCAGGGATCTAAGTAGTGTAATTTAACAATTAAGGTAAGAAATACCTTAAACTTAGGCAAGATTCGTACGACGGCTAGCTACTTCCGAACGGACTTGTCAAACATTATTCCAAACTTTTCGTTCCAGTTCGTTAACGTTAACGGTAACCAATTCAGGCAAATGACTTAAAGAATTTCAACTTGTTTTGCCGATTGTCCCAACGCAATAGGCGAACTGCTAACTGTGGTCAAAACATTCGACGCTTCTTCTTTTTCTTGGCTTCTAAGCTTTCCTGGCCGGAATCCTGATCCGAGTTGCCTTCATTGTCTTCTGAGGAGGAAGAGCTGCTGGATGAAGATGAAGAACTGCTATCAGAATTCATCGCTTCTTTGTTCTCATCTTGAGTCTTATTCATTATCTCAGTCAGTTGTGGGTGAGTCCCCTGGAAGAAACAGAGGGCAGGCATAAAATGCCAGCAGGGAGATACTGAGGAAATGAAGATGGCAGACAGTACCTTGAGTACGTGGTGCCATTTCTGGCTCAGCTTGGGCCTCCCTTTCACGGTCTTCTGCCACACGATAGGGAAGTTTGTGATCGAACAGAAGTTCTGGGTCACAGCAATCGTTGAGGTCAAATTCAGAACGACGTGCCACCAACCTTAGAAACAAACATGACAGAAGTTAAACTGGTTAGTGGAAGCGGTAGTTATTGTTCTAAAACTAAATATTTCTTTTACCTCCAGGTATAAATACACAATCTCCTGGTCTTTGCAAAATTTCAATCTACCAAATGAAAAAATGAAGGACATTTAGTAGTTGCAACTTAAATGAATTAGCACTGGCGTACCGGTTTGTGGGCTGGATCCCAATCGGGAGATTGTGTTCTCGGATAAATGAGATTATACCAGGTGATTGCTTCGTCAGTTTGCTTGCCTCCCTCGGAATCAGACACTTTGATCAAGTTTTTGGGAGTCTGGTTGGGGAATAGACACCAGCGTTTGTATCCAGTTTGCAAAGCGTTCCAGGCACTAAGGGAAGAATAATTAACTGTAACTTAACCGATTAGTGTATTAGCTTGTCTTTTCAATCTTACCTTGTACCCAAAGGATCAATGTGAATACCCGTTCCAGATCTCGAAGGCCCAAGCACGAACCATCTGAATTGAGTAAAATTAGTAAAATTGATTGTAAATCCCAGAGCATCATAAAGTAAGACTAGAGACGCCAGGCCTACCTGTAAGGTGGCCTTCGCCTCTCCCCAGCATACTGAAACAGGTCATCCTTAAAATATTCTGGAATACTGTAATCCTCCAGCAGTTTCCCCTTTTTCGGATGCTCTCCGAAATTCGAATCAAAGAAATAGAGAGGACTATCGTCACGCGTGACCCGCACGTAATCCAAGTAGTACTTCATCTTTAGCTTAACACTATACCCATCATTGTCCTCCCCACACTTGAACTTTTGATTCCGATACTTTTTGAGTAGGCGCTGGAACAAACAAAATTAAAACCTCCGTTACATCAACACCTTTAGTGGAATGGAAACAAAACGCTGGGACTAACATTACCTCTTCGGTCCATTTCTCTTTAGATCCCCAATTCTCCATTGCACCTTCAATGACGACTGGTTTGTATGGTTTTTCATACTGCTCAATGAAGTCATGTACGCTAAGTTTCGATGCATGAACTCGGTCAATCCCCTGCTCTTTGAATGACGTTAAGGAGACATCAAACTTCTGATAATAGTAGTTCTCGTGCCAGTGTAATGGAGTTTTCAGTTCTAAAATACCATAAAAAAAAAAAAGAACCGGACACTGTGAGTAAAATTACGTAAAGCAACTCCACTAGGATGAGAATCCGTTCAAGAAATCACTGCTGAACTGACCTGGTCTAGCACTCTGTTTCGCTTCAGTAATTCTTTTGAGGCTTCGTGGACTTAGTTTGCTTTCAAAGGAATCAGATTCCATTCCTCCTTCCCAGCCGCCAAGAAATCAGTTCAATCGATGTTTGTAATCTGAATTAATTAAACCTAAACAATCAATCACACTTTCTTTTCCGAAATAATTAAAATTACGTTCAAAAAGTAAAAATGAATTTCCGAATTCACTTTTTGGAACTTGTTATCGTTAGGACTGTTTCAAAGCCACCAACACAAAACCTCCAGGCGAGCGAACCGAAAGTAGATGGGCAAACAAGTCGCAACATGAAGATTGTCACCGAACCGACTGACTGACTCAAGTGAAGTCAGTCGGCGACAGTCAGTCACGTTCCGGCCGGCCGTTGAAACGAAGAAACAGCATCTTTTTTACTTGACCTTCAAGGATCAACGCTCAATTTTTCGCCACTCCAGCGTGCAGCAACATCAAAGAAAACAGAGGAGCAACCTCGACCTTGATTGGCGACAGGTGGGTCATTTAATCTTTCTTGTAATCACCAGTACAGTTTTAGTGATGTAGTAATCAATATTCATCGTTGTGCAAAGGGTAAAGGCATATTAATGGCAAATGGGGATAATGCATAATGCAGTGTAGAAGGTTTGATCTATCATGAATTGTTTCTTCGCTTTGCTTCGACCTTGTTACCTCCGCCGAGCATTCCTCCAGGCTTGGGTACATGCATGTAATGCCTCCTAAAATTATGATTTCCAGGTGTTACCGAAAAAAGGCTTAGGTATTTAAAGTTTTGGAAATTTTGAAGTAAACTTACGGCTGCTGTCTCTGGATTTATCATGCGAGCAACTTGTTCATGTGCCGAACCGAAGAGCCCACGTGGCGGTTCTCTGAACTTCACACCGTTATTTGGACCTTTATCCACTCTTTCCAACTCGGTCCAACCGTAGCTCCATTTTCGCTGAAAAATGACGTAAGTACGATAGAATATTAACAATAAAATCCTTCCAGTTTTCCTGATTTACATTCACAGATTCCATTTTGGGGGAAGAGGTGGCACAGTAGACGCGATTCACTGCAACGACCAGGATTTCCAAGTTTCCTTGAGCGTCGGCCGTGATGTAGTGGGCGATATGGTCTCCAGGATTGGAATACTCGTTCCACGCTTTCTGTGACACGAAGGCGTGTATGATTTTATGATTCATATGATTAACACTGGTAAATTCCAGGACTTTACCTGGTACACCGTTTCTCCAATGGTATTGAATAGGGAGTAAGGTCTCAGTGCTTCATTTTTGTTCATGATCCGGCGGGGGCGGAGGTGGTTACTCTCCTTCTGTTCCCCAACTGCACCGCCGATGCTTAGCAGTGAGCTACCTAAGCCACCTAGCAAATCGCTGACAACTGGAATACCAAGACCGGAAGTCAGTTTCCCAACTTGCTTCGTCACTGTTCCGAGGGCGTCCGTTACACCTAAAATTGTTCCATCAAGAGCTGCTTCTGCTCCACTCGAGATGCCTGCCATAAAGTTCCCGTCCCTTGCACCCTAAATCAAAACCTTATTTTCAATTTTCATTCTGCGCTTTTGATGAATTTGGAACAAAACTCCGCCTACCTGTAACGGTTCCGTGAATAATTTCGTCAGACCAGTGCCAATTCCACCGATAAGTTTCGAGGGATTTCCAAGGAGGTCCAGCCCAAGAACGAACTTGTACAAGTTACTCATCACTCCTGACTTGTAATGCTGAATCACTGTGTCCATTAACTGCTGCTTTGTCCAGCGCTTCTGAGAAATTTCCAGCCCATCAATCCTAATTAAGAAGACAGTCGACAGGAATTCAGTGATGATGGGGGAAGGGGGGAGTCGACTTACTCAAGTGGAATGTCAGAGACGCTCACAACCCCTGAACCCAATCCAAGGAGTAAATTTTGGAAGTAACCACCCTCTGGATCTTTACTCAGCGTAGCAGTCACTCGAACCTAAAAACACAAATTTGTGCTTGAGCCCTGATTGGTGGAATCGGGATTGCAATAATTAATCATAAGAAACCTTGAGTTTATAGATGCGTATCAAATCGTAAATGGCTACTGATGACTCTGCTGAATTCTTCTCACCTACCCGCGCGTAGTACTCCACATCTGGCAAACTTGCCCTCTTGTAATCGTAATCGTAGAGTGCTTTCTAAAAAAAAGTGAATATTCGTGATACCTGGCTGACCTGTCGCCTTCCGTTATAAAGAAAACTTACGATTTTTGGTGAGATATTACTATTTCCATTGCTTTCAGGGACAAAAATGGCCAATACATTCTTGATGAGCGTCATGTCCACTGCTACCATGATTTCCTGCAAGATGACCTGGCCCTGAATGGTATCCGTTCCGCCTCCCTGTGACCAGTCTTTGTAATCGACGAGGAGGAGCGGTTGCGGGATTTCTATACAAAGTAGGTCATAATTTGTATGAATTGGCTCCAGAGGTACTTTGACCTTACCTGATAGAGTGCCGACGGATCTTGGGATTGGTGCAATTATGAACAGATTGGGAAATTCCGTGTCTTGTAACTGGTTGTCAATTTGTAATTTGGCAACAGAGAGGTTGAGCTCCTTGGAAAATTCGTAGAGTCGGATCCGAGCAAAAATTCCAGGGTTGTAGGCATGACGCTTCAGTTGCAGGGACTTGGGTGCGGTCATGACGTAATTTGAATAGTCGACCTGGTCACATGCAGAAGAATTAAGACAAGACATGACGAGATGACATGTCCCATTGAACTACTTACCACGATACCTCCTTCCAACTTGGCCGGGCGAGCCGGATTCTTTCTGGTGACAAAGTTGACATAACCCATCTCCAGTGCATTGATCTGAGGAACTGGAAGCGTTTTGAATCGATTTCCACCAACAGAACTTGCCTCCCACATTGGCGGCGTGGATTCAAGGCGGATGTAGATGATGTCCTTGCATTCTTGATCATCGATGATGGAAATTCCAACACCTTCTAATTGCACGATCGCTTCCAGCGTCAAATCGGTCTTGGCTGCTGGGTCTGATGCGTTCACTTTGCCCATTTCCAGGTACTCTGAAAAGGAAGCGATTAATTACACCAAAAATCGTATTCTTGTGGCAGGTGGGCCAACATACCCTCAACAAGTGGAATTAACCCTTTCTTTGCGGTCAAGACAAAAATGGTACGAAGGCCACTGACAAATGCTGCCCAATAGTAAGTCTTGGTCTTCTCATCATCTTCTGCATCCGGTGCTGTGAATTCTCCGGAAGTTGCAGCATCCTGAAAATCAAAAAAAAATGAGCAAAGAGTTGGTTGGCGTCCGTCTTGGAATTAGGCACTTGTTCCTACCATTTCAAAATGTTTTGGAAATCCAGCGACTTCTGACAGCGATGGGATCTTCCACTCTATCTTATGCCCT
>JAQIWD010000806.1:0-16817 GCA_034694825.1 Anurida granaria
CTGACTCAAATTGGGCATGTTAACAAACCTGGTCAAAATGTGCATTGCAAAATCTGAATCAAATTGGGCATGTTAACAAACCTGGTCAAAATGTCACTCGATTCGTGGTTTTCTATGCAGTTTCTACTGATTTTTTTTTATCCCTATAGTTATTTTTTTTTAATTTAAAGAATTGAAGTGCTCAATAGAATTAATTACATCTAAGAGGTTAATTAGGCTATCGATTAATGATTAAAGTGTTGTGCATGGGGTAAGCGTTGGACTGGAGTAGCAATGGGATGGAGACAGTGGACTCAGACGAGGACCAAGCACTTGAGGCGATCCTGAGTTTAGAAGAAGGTCAGTCCGATTTCCAATTGATATTTCATTATCATTTATAATTCACTGTCTAAAATCCGCTTATTGTACTCTAAAATATCTCACTGAAGTTCTAACATCCATCGATTTCCTTCTGAAGTTGGCATGTTCTAAATTCACATTGGCTGTCAGTGTTAGATTGGGATTTGGGATTGGGATTTGAATTTGACCCCTTTAAGCCTCTGTCTTCATTATTTTAACGTAATCTAAACCTGCTCAGTTATACAAACAAACCAGGGTCAGATAGGACAAATGTCTTTGTAATCGCAGTTTGCAGATATTGGCTTCTTATATTTAGCTTTTAGTCATGAACTCAGATGTAATTGCATCATGATTGAGATTTAAGGCGATCGACCTCGGGATATGAGATGGAAATGTTGAAGCTGTGTTATAATGTGTTTTCAAACTGGCCAATATACCATCAGAAACAAAATTTTAACTCCTTTTAAAATATCAAATGACCGTTTTGAAGTGAATGGATAGTGGTTTGGGAAAAGTGGCAAGGTAGGAAACAAAATTCCACGACACCGTGGAACGATTTTTCGAAACTTTGAATTATTTTTAAAAATCCTCGCTTGCCCTCAAAAAACTGTCCAACACCTTGTAACTTGAAATTTATGGTGGTCGAACTTTTTCGATACGTTGTTGAAAATAAAATTGTCTGGGCTTTCTCGGGCCGAGTACTCTTTCCTGTTGAGTTTTGTGCCTAAAAGCCGCTTAACGAGATGTAAAGATGGATTTAGAGATAAGAGACACGAACATGTCATCATGAGATGAACTTTATAGATAAAAATACAAAGGACAGGTGAAGGGTGGTTAGAGCGGAACTTTGACAATTAGTTTTGATTATCTTCATGAATTAACAAGTCATCCCCATTTATCATAAGTGGTCCCTTAAGGGTACGTCCCTACAATCATCCTACGTTTGATGAACGGTGGTCATGGTGGTGGTGTTACACCTGAGTCGTTGTGACAGGGACATATTAATATACCCCTTCGGAACAGTTCCATTTCTGCCTGAATGACGGAAAGGGTTGAGGGTAGGGGGTAGGGGGTAGTTTTTCTCATTGAAATTGGATTAAAATGGAAGCCAGGGTTCATAATAAGGGATCTTGAGATCTAAAACACACCTCAATTGTTATTCCTACTACTTTAATCTCCCTCCCTTTAACTTCATGTAAGAATTCTAATAAACACCTCAGAAATTCCTATTTTATTGTAAACTAAATAATCAAAGCGGAAGGAAGGGGAAATTGGAGCCCCTCCCTTCACAATTTTCAATCTAAAAGACTCGTGCCTTTTGTCATTCATATCCCCTGATCATTTGGAACTAAAAAGGAGAATAAAGTTAAGGTTAAGGGAAAAGCTCAAGAGTCATTCAGAATCAGAACTTCTTTCCATTCGTCAGGGCATCAGGGCAAGGAGGGTAGGGAATTAAGCAATATTTCAGAATCAATTTATATGTTACCAAGTTAGGGTCCATTGTTGTGCTAGTGATCGTCAAAGGCACTCAAGTATCAAAAGGCAAAAACCAGGTGGAAAATAAGTTGAATGAATAATTAAGTCTCGAAATTCCAAAGTAAACAATGACCAGTGATGGTTTAATTGTTCTTCGAAGTGAGACAATGGGCACATGGTGGAATGCCCGGCATTGCGTCTGATCGACATTGACTTCCAAAATTGTTTTCCAGTTTGTCTGATTTGGATCATTCAAATAGCCCTTGCACACGCGGAGTAATTGGGAATTGGAGCAACGCTATAACCAATCATTGTTGTTCCGAAACGCGTTCCGAAATTTAAAACAAGTGGACAGTTTTGAACAGTTACTCAAGCATAACGGGTCGCTTGTAGGATATTTTATTGTGTTTCTGACTACTTCTGTGTATTACTTGCGTGTGATGGATCAACAAGGATTTGGTTACAAGGGCTACTGTCCAAATATTATTCACCACCTTGATGTCCAGCAACATCAGCATCAACCCCTCACGGCAGTTGATCACGCTCATTCTCATCAGAAAGCGGTCACAGGTAGAATTTTGCAATTGGTTCACAATTTAAAAACGTTCAAGTATTCCCTTGCTAGATTGCTTTTTACAACTTCAGAATGCTTCTTTATTTTTATAAGTTTTGCTGTAGATATTTGGAAATTTTGTATTTTGTAAATCAAAAGTTGAACCGCATCAAAAGTTGAACATGTGGCTCCTTTACCTTGTCATCCGGAACCAAGATTCAATTCGTATTTTATTTAAATTGGAACAAAATATTTTTCTGCTGGTAGCAAGCAAGGGGTATAATGGAGGGATTAATTTAATTTCATCATCAGAATGATAATGCATTGTAATATGGGATTGTAAAAGGAAGTTTATATTTCATTTTTATTGTGGTTTTTATTCCTTATTAGTGAGCCATTGCAGAGGTTTACACAAGACGTAAAGTGTTTATTAGGAGGACTCGAACAGATCTTGGTTTAATTTTTTATAACCAGGATCTGCGGTCAGGAAATTTTTTTTCAGTCTTACATTAGTAGTTCGTTAATAATGATTTCATTCAATTTAATTTCTTTGTGTTACCTTCCTTGGTATTATTCGCCATGTAATAGAAATTTATAACTAAAAGAATTTCTACACAAGACTAGGCATCTGATCTGCTCCCAATTAACACCTCCAATCTTTACATAACAAATTTAATGTTTCATTCTTACAAAATAATTTTGTGGATTAATTGGCACTTAATCCACTGGTAAGGTTAACCTTAATAGGAAGTTAAATTTTTATTTTATTCCTAGTACTTGCATAATTCCTAGTCTCATTTTGTAGGACCGTTTTTATTAGTAGGGGTAAAAGTGATTAAAATCCTATATAAAAGCTCCATCCATCCTTTCTCCCTTGTTCGAGACTGATGAGAATTGGATTTTGGAAGCGGAAGTGAAGAAGGGAAGGTTGGCGTTGAGTTTTGGATTCGTGGGCGGTCGTTCATGTCAACGACGCGTGTCTCTCCAGGGGATTTTCCCTTCCCGGGCCTGGATATGGAGGAGAGAAAGCATTAAAACCTTTTCTTTCTTTTGTTGACTCTAATCCTGGAAAACAATGGAAAAGTCTCCGTTGACTAGACAAGACAAAGTTTATGACGAGGGGACCGTGTAGTAGGCATGATTTGCATGTGGCTCCGGAATAAGGCTACACGTACGGAAATTGTTCCTTCCAGAAAACGTGAAGCCTCCATGAAATCCAGTTTCGCCTCTTTATTTAAAAAAAAGTTTATTCAGTGTTGACTGGAGCTATTAGGAGGCTTTGCGTGTTCGCATGTTATTCAGTCTTTTTGACGCTTTGATTACTCTTCTAGTCTCTTCAATTATGTCTACTTGGTTCGATTCCCTAGAGGTGGATGGAGGTAGAAAGTAAAATCCTCTCCAGTCCATTTATGCTTTCACCAGGACTTCCATTAACGCCTTCGATCCCACTCCAGGGAGTCACTCTAGCACAAATCACATTTCCAGCATCGGGATATCAAAAATTCTCACCGTATTTTTTTGTTAAAAAAAAATGACGTCAGTTTCATTTTGAAAAATTCTGGTCCCATTTTCTGTACTTTCTATGCAGATTTTCACAAAACAAGGGATGTAGCCCTTGTGGTTCCTTTCGCTTGCTTTTATTTTGAATGCATTAGGATGTTGCTCAACCTCAGCTACTGTGGCTTAAATGATTGCTAAATTTTACACTCTAACACACCAAGTCCAACAACGGTGTAATCAAAATAATTATCGATTAAGGCAAACAGAAAAATGGCAAAACCAATGTGTAATGAATGCTACTGATGGTGACGAAAAATGGAAATTGAAAAGAATTGGTCGAATTGCCATTTCATCTTAATCGTTTTCTGTGGTGGGACCATTTGAAAGAATGCGAAACCCACGAAGACATTTAAGAATTTGACCCAAAATGTGTAAAGATATACACGCAGTTTCATCCTAATTGCATTTGAAACCGTGGGAATCCTTGTGTCATTAATTTGTTTACGGAAATAAAATTGATTTTTTTTTTCATTTCAATTTCCTTTTTACCCAAAATCAGAAAGCTTTTTTTAATTCACCCGACTTTCATTTGGAACTTAATAACAATGATTCCGACCTGGCACGTGTGACATAATTGCCATGAAGAAATGAATACCTCCTCGCGTCATTAGTAGAGTAGTAGGAGCATTAATTGTAATCTGAGGCTTACAATGCGTCCGATTACGTAGTCTGTGGTTGACTCCTCGACGACTGTGGTCGTGGTGGTGGTTTCAGCAAATAAAACCTTAAAGTTGTCAATTTACGATTACGTGTGTGACTAATTCTGTTGTATCCTTCTAAGCAACAAAATATGGAATTGGCACTTATGCACATACGATTTCTGTTGTGTGTGACCGAGTTGTTAAACACATTGTTGTAAGCAAAGACCAAGTACTCAAGTCTTATAATTCCATCAGGAATTTGTTCATTTCATAGCAGTATTTAACGCAAATTCCCTTCAAGAATCATGTCATCGTTTATGCGCCTAAACTTTGATGTAGATCTCGAACGTTCAGATCTAAAATGCTACGAAACTCCTTGTCACTCAAATTGTCTTTTTGCTTATCTCTACAGTGCATCAAGAACTTGTAATTTGCTAAAGAAAAAGGCCACTTTTGTACTTATTTGGACAATCGCTGGATTTGTTCTTTTCCCATTTCCAAATTCATAAAGTACGAGCTAAATTTTGCAGAATTTCAACCTGTTCCTCAAAATTGTTCGTTCAAAATCACCACTTGAATAACTTGACACTTCTCGATAAATTTTCAGGGAAGTGAACATGATTGTTGAGAAGATATTTGCTATAAAGTGTTAATGGTAGTGGATGGCTGTTAGTAATTTAATGGATTAAGTGGTACATATTCCTTTCATATCTCTTATCTGATGAAACCAATTAGGTTGAATCACCTGGTGTATTCCATCATTTTCTGAAAGGAATTTTGAGTCCACATTCCTACGGAAGAGTTCAATTGTTTGGTAAATTGCTTACTGTGCAGTTCCAGTGTTCCAGAAATTTGAATTTAATTTCAAATAATGTCAAAACAATGTTAACATTACAACAAAACAAGGACACGCTTCACTTTCTCCTGTTGGAAAATCCGGCGTCCCCTCTGGGTTCCCCCCGCCTGTATCTGCATCGTGCTTAGACTAATATCAGTTTTTTTCTTGTAAGCACGTGGCTCTTGTAAATGTAAACTTAATCCCGTATGCCTGACAATTACAATTTACAAGTCATATCCCGGGGAAAGTCACACGTTTTCCATAAAAAAAAAAAAATATTGGGCGCCCAGCTCCTCCCTCTTGATTTTGTATAAGTTTTGCAGTCTGCAACTTTCCTTAAAACGGAAATAGAAAACTTTTCCTTCCTACTGCAAAGATTCTTTTGAGTACCTGGAATTACCCATCAGTGGTTTCGTGGTTATTGCTCAAATATTTCTTTGCTTATGATTGCCAGCAAATAGAGCAAAACAATTGTTTCAAGTTGACCTAATTGTAAGCGCAGTTTCATGTGCTGGCCACTTGTGTAGTTTTACTTTCAGTAGGAAAGGGACACGCGTTAGAAGAGTTACATTTTGGCATTAGGGAAAAGGGACGCAGGGCTCAACCGGAAGTTGGACACTACTGGGAACCCCCAATCAGGATCCAAACCTTTTTTTTATGTCATGGGAATATATGGGCAATTAGGATTTTGTGTCCTGTCATCGTCATTCAAAAAAGGTTCCAATCTTTGTTTTGACATGATCCACTCGGGGTCGGTTGGTTTGGTTTTATTGTTACGGTGGCATCCTTCATTAGCTATGCACTCGGGACAGGAGGATGAGCAGAAGGTGAAAGTAATAACACGACGACCAATTCCCTTTTATTTACATTTTCCTTCCAAGCGTCCTTTTCTTCTTGGATGGGATCAAGTTCACCTGTCTCCATTCCCATGTCCCTCCGCCCCAATCCTAAATTAATCTAAGAAATCCAAGGGAAATTGTTATTACCAACTTAAATTACTCTCCTACTCATTATTATGAATATTTGACAGGGTTGGGAATGAATTTAGAAGGGGAAGAAAGAACTTATTGGGTCTAATCATAGGCTGACCGGAATCATTTCAATACAAATATAACACATCTGCACATTTTCTCGAAATGTGCTTCCAGGACACAAGTTTTAGTTCAAGGGGTGGGGATCGGTGATTCTGTTCCTAATATTTTGCATGTGCAATTTGTATTAGGAAGTGACCAGTTTAAACAAAGTTATTTGTAACAGGAAGAGGAAGTCTGAACGGACAAAACTGCTGAAAATAGAATGAAAAAGAGAAGTTCCAATCTTAAACCCATCAACAAAAAATTTCCGATGAAGCGATGCTAATGATCCTTCTTTGATTTGGACCAATTTTTCTACATGAGTGGAGACATAAATTTGACCCGGCGCGATAGTAAGACGGAAACGTTTATTGGTTTGGTAGGGTACAGCTAACCTTCGCAATTGAAAAAAAAAACTAAAGTAACAATTTCTCAATGATTTCCCTTAAAGCCTTGTTTATATTTTCTTAGTGTTAGTTTTGGGACCGATAAATCCCATAGCTCATTAAACAAAAAGCTAATAAAAGGAAGGTCGGAAGTATGAAGGGTATATGTGACACTTGATACTTTGCCATCGAATCAGGGTCTCTCTAATATCAAAATTGGAACGGAGGTTATTTCTGGCAGAAGTGTTATGATTTCACTCTTGTCTCTAGATAACTACTATTCCATTAACCTTAAACTTAACTTTTAACCCTTCTTGGTTTATTTACGTTTAGAAGCGCATTAACCATGACTTGGAATCCCTTCTGGCAAAATCACAATAAAAACAGGAGCTACATGTCTAAAACTTGTGGGAAGGACGCAATAGGTGTAGAAAATTCACTAATTTCTCAGTGACCAAAATAAATTGCGATTGGAACTGCATTATTTGGTATAGATATTTTATAATATCCATGAAATTTGGCTTTTTTTTTCAAATCAAGGATACGTTGGTTAAAAATGGGGATGGAATTGTGGTTTTCATGATTGTGTCACCTAAGAAATAACTTCCTCAATTTACTTTTTTTCAGAATAGGTCAATGCCAGTCAATGGGATGAGTAGCAAGCGAAGTAGAAACTTTGGATATTTAATTTAAAATAATTTTTCGGTAACATTTTATGTCCTTTTGAATCCTCCCCTTAAGTATCAAAAATATAATTTGAGAAGGGTTGGATTTTAATTTTAATTTCGTAGATTATTATTGAATGCCCAGTGTTTTGACAGGAGATGAAGTGTTGTGAGTCAAATTAAAGTGATGACTCCAATTGTTGTAGTGACTAGGCCTTGTGTTTGTAGAATAAAAGGAAAGAAATTACATCGGTGTAAATTACTTTTTCCATCGAGGACAAAGGTTGAAGGGATTCAGGTGAATAAATTACGGGGCTTGGTGTTTGTCCCACGCTTCATTTCCGCTTTCTCCCTCGATCCCAACTGATCAATATTTAATCAGGCTGGAGACATTATACATTTGTTAGGAGAAAACCAATTAGGAAATTAACTTTGAAAATGACACCAAGTTTTGAATGAAAAATAAATAAAACTCCTGTGAAGGCAATAGGATAAAGACATTGACGACGATTTTTCCCGGATGAATGAACATGAAGGTTGTCATCAATAGACTTGCTTGACTTTTTCACCTGACAAAATCCGTGGGAGTAATTGAGTCTGTTAGTATTGACAGTGACACACTTGTAAATCCTCTGTTTAATCGGTTCCAAGTCCTTGTTCTCATTTTCTAAATAATTTGGAACGTCATACAAAAAATGAAAATGAGCATTGGATCATAAATCTTTGTTGTTTTTCCCCATCTTGTGGTTTTTCCATTTTCCTTGACTTTCTCCGATGCTCATTTCCGCTTTCACTTTCATCTTCCCCTCTACGCAGAATTTTGAGACCTTTCCTTTGAAAAGAGTACAAATTTATCATATTTGGAACACTTAACCAGCCAATCCCGGGGTGAAAATCAATGGTGGGTTCTTATTGGTCCAGGCATGAGGTACTGGAGGTTGGGACTCCTCTGTCCTGGCCAATCCCGTGAGGTTTCTTCGATTCAGAAGTCCGAGTTGCGCCTATTAGTAGTTGCTTCCTTCCTCACCGAAATCCCAGTTGGTGCCTGGAGTGTACAAGGAAGGAAGCAGGCGCAAATAAGTGAAATCGAAATCTGAGGTGCACAACTTTTAGTCTCTTCATTGTCAGGATCCGGACATGGAGTGAAAGTTTTGTTCTGACCCAGAGGTATTTCGGTGAAGGGTGACACGGTGTCTTAAGTGACTTTCTTCCCTGTAAAGGTTTTTTGAAAACCGTTGCCTCTGCTGGGGAATGTGAACGGGGGTGAATACAACGGTTACGGCGGGGGTGGTAAAGGAAAGTTTTCGTGATTCCCTTCAGTTTCCATTACAATGACGGAAGAGAGTTCCACAAGAGCAATTCTCCTGAACGCAGGTAAAGAATTTAGAAGACCAATTGATATTTCAACTCAACAATTGAAATTTTTATTCAAAAGTTGGAATTTTATTTGCTCAATAATATTTTCTGAATCCATTTTATCACGACACTAAAAATGGCTCAAGAAATTTGAAATTCAAGGTTTTCATTTCTTGGCGTTATGCATCAAAAGTTGGAAGCTCTGGAGCTCATTGTTGTCCACTTGCTGTAACTGTTAAAGTTGATTAAAGTTATGTTAAATACATCAACGTAATATTAATATCATATAAACAACATTTGTGCATAATTGCGTATAAATTAATACAAAACATTCAAACTTTCTAAATGCGAACAACAGGAAGGAAGGTTTAGAGACTCGTATTAATTCCTAAATTCACACTTTTGAAGTTTGCATTTAATTGGGACAGGACAAGAGGTCGGTGGTAATTAAAATGCGTTTAATGTCTTGACGTTAAGTGCCTTTGGCACGTGACTCATATTTGTTCCTAGAGCATTAATCCCATAATATTACTCAAGCGTGGGGAAACAAATGCAAGTGGCAAATGCATTGATTCCTTCATTGTTACACTCTGACCAAGACTTTTTGCAAAGTTGGGAATCTTGATTACTTTTTGTTCTAAAATGACCTTGTGACATTTTAATTCTTTGCAGGTCGTGAAGAGTTTGGAGGTTTGGATAACGAGACGTTGGATTTTAGTCAGTTGGAAGATTTCATAACTGATGAGTCGGATGCCAATGGAAGGTACGCATGGTAATTTGATACAAATTTACTTATTTCTTCCCTTCCTCTCTGCTTTCGCAATTAATTTTCTCCTTCACGGAACATGGTCAGATTGAAATTTTACATGTTTTCCAATCGAATTCGGGGTCAGGTCACCTGCTCAATTCAATTTATTTTTTGGTCCCCACCGTATAGTTACTTTGCGGATACCTTGGCCAACAGCGAGGCATCTAAGCATGCTGGAGCCCCACCATCCCACAACCCCCCGCGTATTGTAGTCATCAGCCAAGGGCAGGGTGGAGACCAGAATGGATTCCGAAAGGCACAGGGTCAGCCTGGCCCACCTTGTGCCTTCTCATCTGGACAACTACCGTAAGGAATTAATGTCAATGGCAATTAGGGGTCAGGTAGGAACTGTTGCTAGGGTAGGGTAGGAGTTCGACCGGTCGACCTTTGTGAACGTGAAATGACACCAGGTTAGGTAACTCCTGGACATTAAAACAATGAACAACCTATTTTACGACATTTTCAAAGCGGGGTTTGCCGTCTGTCTTCTAATGAAACTTGAACTGTTCATTATAATTCCCGTTTGGAAACAATGACATATTCTTGCCTACAATTGGCAGCACCTCTGACAAGCTCGAGTGGAATGCAGACGCAATAAGCGTCTTCCATTCATTTCATTCTGAATGTCTTTTCCACTTCCGGCGCACTTGGACTGGACAACTTTAATTGATAGGAAAAATGCTGAGCATCTCGTTGTTGGTTTATGAAAACTTTTGACCTTTTTATGTGACAATGAGACAATGGACAATTAACTGGACAATTGCATTTAAAAATTTACAAGTGACGCACAAAAGGCATTTTATAAATCAGCATCCGGTTTCATGACTTCCTTGAAAACATTTCTTAGAAAAGGGGTTCGATGTCCGCTTTTAGAATTAAGAATTATTTTATAGTTCTTGCTAAAGTTTTTTTTAAACATTTGTTGCTTTGGTTCCTAAATCCAGGCACAGCTTACCAGATAGCCCTCCAGACTCCGGTTCGGAACCACCGTATTCCCCGGCAGACCCAGGGTCACATTCCCCCCGTAAGTCTTTTACTCCACCACTCCTTGTATTTTCATTAAAATTTGTTCTCAAAGTTAGTTAAAATTTTTGTAATGTTCTTATTCTTTCTTTATTCAAACAAAAATTTAGACTCGAAAACGGGTAGCCTCAATGGATCTCGGAATATCCACGACCTCCTCCTCCACCATCCAATGTTCCCACAGAATGGTCCCACTATCCTCCCACTTGGCCCACATGACCTACCCCCAATTAGTTCCCCATTGCCCCACCTAACACCCCTCCGTGGTACCCCTCTCATCCCCATCTGTCCCTCTCCAGGGAATCCAAACTCGTCTCCAACAATACTAACGACCCTTGGTCCACCCCAGCCAACACAAATACTCATCCAGCACGGGACTGGAACGGGAGGTCAGGTCACGCAGCAACAGCCCAATCAGATGGAAACAGCTCCTCCCTTTTATAGTCCCATATCCGTCGAAGGAGAGAGGACGAGGAGTCGGAAGCGAAAGTCATCCAATGAATCTTCATCCCCTGGGGGGAAATGCAACGTCAAGCAGGAACCTCGGAACAGTAAATACAAAATTGATTTAACAGCAACCTCTGGATGTAAACGCATAATTTGAATTTTAAATGTTATAGCTGGTCCTTCTTTTTCTGAATTGTCGCCGTCCGACTCGAATGCATCCAATACGAATGGAAATGGAAATTCCAATTCTTCTGGACAAGGGGATGAGGAATTTGGTTTTGATTTTTCTGGAGATCCTTCAGTCTTCATGGACTCCAATTATCAATGCATTAAATTCCAGCCCTTCCAGGAATCAAACTGGCACGTCCTCGCCGATGAAGGTTTCAAAGAATTGTAAGTCCCTCTTCTCACTTGCATTTGGATTTGTGCTTTTGCCCGTTGACCTTCACCTCTTTTTTCCAGGGCAATGCCTTACTACAAGGTGGATGCAGACAAGGGGTTCAACTTTGCAAACGCGGACGATGCCTTTGTATGCCAGAAAAAGAATCATTTCCAGGTGAATTTTTTCAAATGATGGCAAACCCTTTTAATTTTGTTTCAAGAAATCTGCAACCCGTTTTTTAAAATCTCAGGTCACTTGTCATGCCCGACAAAATGGAGATCCGAAATATGTAAAGTGCCCCGATGGGTTCAAACCCGTTGATAATTTTTTCCTTCACTTCTATGGAGTCAAAGTTGAATCCCAGAATCAAACGATTAAAATCGAGCAGTCACAGAGCGACCGGAGCAAGAAACCATTCCATCCCGTCATGTAAGTCTTGCCAACATCCCTTCTTCCCCTTGACCTCATTTATTTGTTTTTAGTCTAAAATGCCCGCCCCTGTTATAACTCGTAGGGTTGACCTGACTCGGGATCAGACTGCAAAGGTCACCGTGGGTCGACTTCACTTCAACGAAACTACTTCCAACAATATGAGAAAAAAAGGGAAACCAAATCCAGATCAGCGATACTTTTACTTGGTGGTGGCACTCCAGGCCCACTGCCCCGACGGGATAATTCCCATCGTTGCCTTTGCCTCACAACGGATTATCGTTCGAGTATGTTCTCATGTAAACTTCCTATTATTTATCCTCACACTTTTATGCACCTCCACCGCTTAAAACCGTGAAAAATGAGCATGTAGCACTTTATGTTCCAGGCCTCGAACCCAGGGCAGTTTGAGAGTGACATGGAGACTACGTGGCAAAAGGGGCAGACGTCAGAGTCAGTCTACCATGCCGGACGGGTGGGGATTAATACGGACAGGCCGGACGAGGCTCTGGTCATCTACGGGAATTGCAAGGTCACGGGACAAATCACGCATCCCAGTGACTCCAGGGCCAAACGTGACATCTCCGAGGTACGATTCCAGCCTTCATTTATGCTTCCAGATCCGCTTGACTCCAGCCGCGTCTATTGTTTCTTTCCTCTAACCAGGTTGACACCAAGGAACAACTTCAAAATGTACAGAAACTAAGGGTGGTCCGCTACAAGTACAATCCTGAGTTTGCCCGTTTGGTGGGCCTGTCAGAGGAAGAAGCAGTTGACACCGGGGTCATTGCTCAGGAAGTGCAGAAGGTCATTCCAGAGGCTGTCAAGGAAACGGGCAACTTGGAACTTGGGAATGGGACTTACATTGAGAATTTTTTGGTTGTGAACAAGGTAGGATGCCAAGGCTTCCATGACTATCCAGGATTTATAGCTAATGCGTTCAATTAATTGGTCATTCAGGAGAGAATTTTTATGGAGAATATTGGTGCCGTGAAGGAATTGTGCAAAGTTACTGGAAAACTGGAGACGAGAATTGATGAGCTGGAGAAGATCAACAATTTGAAGACGACTGAAGTGCGGCGTGACCGTAGTAGTCGACAAACATCTCCGCAAACCCGAGGTACAGTTCCCATCAAATTCTTGATTAAGAATGCAATTAATTGACATCACGCCATATTTTTTTTTTAAAGACAAGCCAAGGTCAAGACCTACGCTGAGCCGTTCATCTAGTTTTGCTTCAAGAAGCACCGAATTCATTTGTTCTAGCAAAATCATACAAATTTTCATTTTCGGTCTAGTGATTATAATGACCCTTAGGTAAGTCAGACACGACGCAACGCAAAACAGATTCAACTACAACAAAGTTATGTAATCTTGAACTACCCACAGTGTCTCTGCAATGGCGACTCTCTACATCCTGGAGTATCATAAACGATCTTCCTTTGACCTTTACCAGCAATCCATCAACTCCACCGACCCTGCCCTAAATTCTCTCAACACTGGAATCCACTCCAGCCCTTTCCATGATGAGAAGATGCAGGGTCCTGGATTTCAAGGTCCCAAGAATCCCGATCTTTTGCCCCTGGCTGGAAGGTCATCCACCCCCCTTGTTCTACCACCAGGTGTAAAAGTCCACTCCAAGGCTTATCAGAAGCAGAATTGGGGAAGTTCTGAAAAGTATCCCCTCCGTCCTCAAGCTTCGCCGATTCCACATGTCAAGCCCGCCATTATTGGGAGACCTCCAAAATGCCCCGTGTACCTGACCTTGTCACCGTGCAAAGTGGGTCCATTTTCCAATATTTTCTAAACATATTCTGTGAACCTGGAATACATGTTGCCCTTTTCTCAGGTTTTTTGCTGTCCAGGAATTGATTTGAGTGAGACCTCATTGGACTACGAGCTGGAGCGAGGAAACCAAGTGTCGTCCACAAGTGGGTCTCCGGCGACACGGGAGTCCAAGCCAGGCACGAATCGCAGCGACGGAGCTCTTCCCACTTCCGTAAATCTCCAATCCGTGTACCTTGGGTCGGCGACTGGAATAATTTAAAAATGATTGTGGTTTCTTCCAGGGGAATCTCATGCAGCGAAATGGATTGGAGAAGCGACGTCGACGACAAGTACATGAAAGTAAGCGTCCCGATTTGAAATACTCGCTGACCAGGATGGCTCTGGACTAATTTGATTCTCCTTGGCTCTAGTTCCTAGATTACTAAACGTGCCATCCGTCCATCTCCTATCGGAACACATCAATCAAAGTCTGGACTCCTCCTACTGCATGGTAAATTCAGATGGCTACCATGACTGTGTCTCTGCCGAAAATAAATACTTTGCAAGCGCCAACTTGACTTATGGAGTTCCGCTCAGCAAATATTGGGACGGAATCTCGCTTTCTCTCATCTTCAAGTAATTTCACAATTTTGGACACAATTCATCGTCGTTCTGAAATCTAAAAATACTTTTTGGATCTGTTTAGCATTTCATCAAAATTTGATGTAACTCAGCCAGAAATCTGCGAGTGGGTACTTCCTCAACATAGTTGCTCTCTAAATGCGGAGTATGCCGATGAAAACAAAGTGCATGGAGAACCTACTGCTACTACGCCTGCGACCGTGAAAATAGAGAGAAATATTTATTCGGTGACACTCCATGTCGGAACGAGTCCATTCTCTAAACTCACACTTCGCTTCTCAACAGATCTTCAACATGAGGTAATGCGGCCAGCTTGACCTTTTTGTAAATTTTGAATTCACTTGGAATTAATGGCCAACCTTTTTTGTGGTTTTACAGAATGTTTGCTCGTTCCGGACCCCAACTGCCAAGTTGTTTGAATTTACCTTCTACTTTTACCGTGTTTGTGATGAGTGAAACTAAATCAAGTCCACTTTTACTATATTCCAGTTGTTAATGACAGTGTTCCGTTATGACTAGGATAATTTGAATGCACGTTGTGATTATGATCGTGGCGCATGCGTCCAAGATTCCCCAACCTCCGTCCATTGCTGTAAATATTTTATTGCCACTTTATACTGTTAGTAGTGGATACTTGTTAGCAGTCAGTCAGTCAGGTCAGGTCAGGTTTCTCTACTGGCGAAATTCAGCCTACACTTCTCTAATTGTCTCAAATTCGCACACATAAAAACACTTTTCAAGGGTCACAAAGTCTCATTCAGCATTTAATCAAATTATTTGGAGGATGCATCTCGTTTGAAAATATAGGTAGACTTTAGATAGAAATTGAGGTTGAATGCGTGGACTATTATGAAGGGAGGCACTATTAAGATATTACGGGGATTGTAAAGGAATTAATTCGTTTACGCCGAATACTTAATTACTAATAACTATGATAACTTTCCTTCACCTTCCGTCTTTATTTGCGTTTATTCTAAAAGACCTTCAAAAGAGTTAAGTTACGTTCTTTATAGCTGGAAATTCCAGTCTGGAATATCATAAATGGCAAAATATTTGCCAAACGGAGGTAACGTCTAAAGTTTTTCATGGATTTGCCAAAGGTTGCCTCTTTTCTGTCTCCTCCGTCCACTTTCCCTAAACAAACAATTTGACCTACTAACCTTCAATAATTGGCAATTGGAAGGAATTTATCCATTGAACACAAATGGAATAAGCATAAAGGCGTTATAGGGGTTACTTAAAAAAGACCGTAGGGAAATTGGTTTTTAGTTTATTCAAGGCTTGACCTTTGCCCTCGCCAGGAAGTAAAATGAGAGGATTTTTTTTTAAAATAGTCGGACCCCATGGAAATTATTGAACATTGCGTGTTCCGGATTGCAAATTTTCAGAATCTGTTCCACTTTCTCCGAGTTCCATTTTAGCCGAAAGGTGAATTAATTAAGAAGGGTTCATGACATGCTATAAATTTTAGTTGACACATGCCCTACTTGTTATCAAATTTAGAACAAAGCGGCGTAATTTGATGTGTTAATTTGATAGCAAGTTCTACAGAGGTGTTTGATCTGAGAGAGCCATTTTGAAATTACTTGTTTATTGTAAATTAATAGAAGTTAAATAACGAAATATTTATATTTTACTCTACGGTTAAATTAGTCATGGTGGTAACTACAAATTACAAATTAGTTACATAATTATTATTCATTTTCAGCAAAATTCTTTTGTTTTTTGACTTTACTCTCCCTGCGTCGTCAAGTATTAATTTAATAAGTACGCCTTTTAGGGATTCAATTTTAGAATTTAATTGTCATTTGTAATTGCCATGTCTTAAGTTTCGGGGTCCAGGAAGAGTCGTTTCCATTTCCTTGCTCCCTGGAAAAATGATGCGGAATAAAACTGTGACCTTGATGGAAGCGGCGTCCTTGACGGTTTCTAGTTAATTTCATTTCTGGACGCAAATTACCTGGAACTAGAATTCTTAGAACAATGGAAATATACTGCTCGTATTGCCCATAAATTACAATACAACGACGCCTAATTTCAATCATCATCCAGCACCTGCCAAATCCATCACAATTCACAAGACGGTGTAATTCCTAAGTCGTAGAAATTAGGCCACTGAATTACCATCACCGCACGTGTCTCCCGGATTCTATTTATGATAATCCCATCCTCCGTGTCCCAGTTCCCATACAACCAGCTGAGCCCATTTGTTGTCCTCCAATCCTGATTTCCCTGTGGCCTTTAGGTCAGGGGGCATTAAAAAATGACGTCAGTGTGGACGACGGTTTTTTGGACCCCCCCCCCTTTTCGTCCACTATTTAACACACAAGAGATAGGTAAATTTTGAGTGTCCCAGCCGCTCAACTTTAATTCGCATAATTTGGGGGATTCAAACAGTTTCCCGCACTGTTTTGCTTGGCCAGCTCTTGATT
>JAQIWD010000807.1:0-16814 GCA_034694825.1 Anurida granaria
ATCCTCCAGACCCGGGTAGTCCGGAACTTAATCCTGAAAGATGTGGAGGAGGATAAGTAATATTAAGCCGGCGGAAGCTCCTTTCTTCCGTCTAACAACCCACGCTTTCTCATCTTCCAATTCATTCCAGAGTCTCAACCTACCCCACAAACCCGCACACCTGAGTCCAGCTGATGAGTCTGGAAAAGCGCTGCTCAACTACCCCTCGTTTCCCAGAACGATCAACTTAAATGGCACGTGGAAAATGCATGCCCATGTACGGTGTTCCTCTACCAGAATATCGAAACGAGCGAGGTCATTCCACACCATTTTATGCTGGAACTACCGCTGGAAGGGAAAGAAAACTTCCAGTTCCTTCCAGGAGCAGAGAAAGTTTGTCAAACTCAAAGGTGAAGGTCACGACCTTTTCCCAATCCACTTTCCTCGGGCGATGGACTTTTCCATGACGTCGCAAAATCCGAACGATACGGTTCAAGTGAGCCAATTTGCACAATAGTATCGGAGCAGACAAAGGTTGCCAATTTTGGTTCCTATTTTTGTTCGGAAATTGACAACTCGATTCCTACTTTTGGATTCACCAAGCAGAAAACGAAGAAGAGCACGGAGAACTGAATTTTCATGGTGCATTACCTGATTCTGAATCCGGAAGTGATGAGGAATGATTTGGAAAGAAGTTGTCATCCAGCGTCCGCCTCACTGAAAGAAAAAATTGAATTCAGTTATTCTCGCTTTGACGCCACGGGTCAAAGGCCACCCGGAAATTGAAATGGAGGAAACGGAACTTACAGGGGTTGACGGCACTCCGACGCTTCGGGGCATCCGACTTTGATCGAATTTTATCTTTGATTTGTCTCAAGCGATCCTTCTTTTTCAGTCCCTCCGGTTCCGTTCCCACGCAGTTGTCTTGGATTTGGATGTAGCAGTGACGATGGACGTAAATGTTGCAATCTGAAATGAAAAGGCGGAGTGTTAGTCCTGGGGTCAAAGGTCAACTTTGGTTCAACCTAATGGGCGTACCTGAGCACTGCAACCCTTGGGGAGCCACTCCCCATAGGATTTTCCCACAAATGTTGCAAACGGTATAAGAGTAGATGAACTGTGGACTGAAATGGTGTCCATTGTGCGTAATCTATTTCATGAAAAATGTTACAACTCGTCACGTAAAACAAAAAATTCATCTCATTTTTTTGAAAGGTTGGTCCAACCTTTTTGTGCTTGTTGATGAAACGTGCTTTGACGGATTTCTCCCTGGAAACAAAAGAGCCGCACCGTTCCAGGACCGCATTGGAAGAACTGTTGGGCTTGACCAAAAACTGTTTCTGGAGGATTGTGGAAACGGCGTTGATGATGGCAAGCGTACGATCCTCACTCGTCTTTTCATATTCCTCACTGCAAAGAACAAAGGAATAGGATCACAAAATGTCGCCACTTCGCCACTTAAAGGAATTACCAGATGGGAACAAAAGAAAACAACCAGCTTACCAGAACATGTCTAGGCGCGGGATGAGGTAAGTTTCAATCACTTTTGTTTCTTTTACTTTATCCTGCACACATTCTTCCAATTGAGCATCAGGCGGTCCAAACATTGTCCCCAGCCCCGCAGTTTTCTTTGTACAAAATTCCTCCAGTTGCTTATTGATTTCTTCTTTGGCTTTGTTCCGGGCTTTCCGAAAAACCTGCAGAAAACAAAGACGCGACATGTCAAAGGTCACCCAATGTCATTCCCTTTCTATCCAAGGTCATGAATTTTACCCTCCTCATCATCTCCTCCTTGTCCGACTCCCGAATCAAATTGTCATCAATCTCGTCCGCAATATTTTCAGCTACATGGGGCACATGGAGGGGCTGAAAAATTCGCAAAAATGAAATTCCAACCAATGGGCGCAGAAATTTCGCAGTTTTCTCAAACATACCGAACCAGGAGCAGTAAAAGTTGAATGGATTTCATATCCCCATCTCTTCATTTCCTTCAACGTTCCTTCTTCCATTTGGAGTCCCGTAATCAGGTAGAAGAGCTAAAAGACAAAAATTTAATTAATCGTCCGTCTTTGCACATGCGCAGAACATGCAAAATTCCAAGCATGAACCGGAAGTACTCACCAAGCTGCTGGGATCACATTTATTCCCAATAACAAAATTCATGAAAACTGCTAAATGGGCGTTGTGCTCGAGTAGCCTTGCGAGATTGCTCCAAGGACCATTCTTTCCCATCCCCTGCAAATTCCAAAACAACAATAGTGAATACTTGCACACTTTTCACACACTTGCATAAACTTCCCTAATTCTGCGTCTCCTTACCGAAATATTAGGAGAATCGTGTGAAATGAGGACATCATCTTCCTCCATGGACATGATATCCCCAGGTGAAAAGGGATTGTGGAAACCTCCAGCTTGATTCAGGACGGGTGATGAGAAATCAGAGGAAGAAGCTCCTACGTTTCCCTATTGCAAAAATTAGCAAATTAGCTCACGGAATTGTCCTTGAGTCGTTTTATGATTCTATTGACTTATGCTAAATCCTCCTACTCCACTCCACCTATAAATTACGCCATAATAACACTCCATTTACGAACCACTCCAGTAAAAGACAATTGAAAAAAAAATAATGAAAATCCAGCACACCTTCTGACGTTTATGTTTTTTGGATTTTCGCATTCCGACCACCACAATTTGAGCAACCACCCCGCACTTTCACAATTAAAAGGTTTCAAACTCACTGGATTTGCAAATTGCTGGAACGGATCCTCCCCCTCCCCCCACTGCTTCCCATATGGTGGTGGAGGACTTCCTGGTGGGGTCTGATGCCTTGCACTGGAAGCATCCAGCGAATCCCAAGTGCTTGAAACTGCACGGGATGACCGTGACGAGGAGTTGCCTTTGCTCAAATCGTTTTCAGAGTCCGACCGAAGTTTTGTGCCTGTACCCAAAAAGTACAAAAGAAGTCAGTTAAGTTAATTTATGATAATTAATAAACTATATTCAATTTGTGGGAAGGGGAAGGTGTTACATCCACTAACCACCTCGGTTCTGCCACCACCACACAGAATGGGGTGATGACGCACATTTTCCGTAGTAAAATGCAGAAGCACGTTGCGGGTGAACTCCCAAAATTAAACACACCACCAGAACTCCTTGTTTCCTGTTCATGAATCCAGACGCCCCCCCCCCCCCCCCCCCCCCCCATAAAACAGAAGACTTTTACCACATTACAGAAAATTGATGAAGACTTTGTTTGGAAACAGGAAAGAAAAAGTCGATGGGGGTGTAACTATAACTTAAATTAGACGCAGAGGGGAATACGCATACCCTCTTCAGCCGTTCCAGGAGTACTCAGCGCCTGTTGAATGGACCCAGGGTAAGGACTTGATTTGGCACGATGGTGACTCTGCTGCTGGTTGTTGTTCCCAATCCCACTCTCACCGCTGCTACTCCCAGTTGACGGCGAAGTCCGACTGCCCAGCATCTGCAAACAAAATCAAACAATATAAGACAAGTTTGGACAAGTTCCCAGAGGTGAGTGGTGACCTCCTCAAATGACATGTGCTTGAATCCGTACGACATCAGCATCATAAAGCAAGCAGCGGAGGCGACAAAGCCGGCGACTGGCTACAGACAAAGGAATTCCAGGCAATGGTGCAAAACTGCAAAGGCGACATTCCCCTCGTCGGAACTTTCCCACGCCCCACTTTCTCAATAGGGGGCTGAGGCGATAAGCTCAAGCACTAAATCCTTAATCCCACCACGTTGCATAAATAAACATTGCAGCGATGTCAAGTGGCCCAACAAGGTGTTCTTGATAGACAGACAAGTTGAGACAGGATTCAACAAGATCGCTGTTTGTACTACACTGATCGTTGTATTTTGTTAACTTACGTTAGGATTGTTAGGAGTCTGAAAGTAGGCCTGACTGTTAATGATTTTCTCACTCCCCCCTCCTCCCCCTTGGAGTGGGTCATGGGGGGAATAGTCTGGTGGGAATGTTGTTGGATGGTGGAGCTGCTGGGAGATTGACCTTGGTGGGAGCGGTGGTGGGACGTCAGGGGACAGGCCCACTTCCCACAACCCCTCACCAAGATGGTGGTGGATATACGGTGGGACGGAGCTTTGGGCGCTAAGTGGGTTCCGGTTCCGACCTGTAGGGACGGGTGGATGTCGTTGGTGGAAGTTGTGATAGTGTTGCTGCTGTTGTTGTTGTTGTTGGAACGGATGGAACTGGATGGATTGATGACTCTGCGGGTAAGGATTGAAGGGTGTCGGAGACTGAAGCTAGAAATTAACACAAGCCAAACACCAATCATTAGTGGAAAAGTTAACAAACCACACCAGAACTCAAGGAAAAAGAGCTCCAGCTCCATGCTCATAAGGACAACAAAATCTTTTGTAATTAATTAAACACATCCTCCAGGCGCACCAGGCGCTGAATCCAAGTCTTCTCATATCGCCATCCCATCCTCGTCCCTTCCCAGCACCAAATGGTATATTCGTAATGAAAAACAGTGGGATTCCGCCTCCCCCAGCATGTGGACGTAATCTTCGTTTCGTTATTCTCACAAAACATGCACAAAAACCAAAGGAATGATAAAGGAAAAGTGAAGGAGGAAGAACCCGGAAATCATAAAAAGTTCCCTTTTCTCCTGCCTCTTGTCCTTACTTGTAAATTGGGTGAACTTTGCCGAAATTTCTTCATTTGAGCCTCAATACTTCGGAGACTCTTTTCCGCCTTTTCAAATTCCTTTTTATCCCGTGGATTTTGCGTCGTTTCGTATTTCTTCCAACAGGCTTCAAATTCAGCTGCGGCCTGATCCCGGTAAACTTGGAGGGTTCGGAATTTATTATCTTGCATTTGGAGTTGGACACCACGCTACGAAAATCAAACAACACAGAATTAGGAAGTCAAAAATCGTAATTTCTTTGCCGTTTTCGGGATTCAAGCGTCAAGCGATGCCCAATGGCGCCTTACGTCAACTGGGAGCGGGGCCGTGACCGTGCGCTCGTGAGGCATAGGAACATGATGTGGCCGCCCACCACCACCGCCGCTGCTGTTGCTTCCAATCAAGCCCACTCCAGGCATCCCTGTCATATCAGTCAGAATTGGCGTCCGAACAGTAAGCGTCACGTAGGCTCCAGCGTCTACAAAAAAAACGAAAAATATTAACAACCAATCACACTGCAACGCCAAATTCCGCAAATTTACTCCAAGGGTGCAGGCGCTAAATTTGCAAAACTAGGCCAAGTTGGTTTAAATCACTTTGTTAAAATCTCCACTTGTTGTGACAAATTGGAGGTGTACTTGACCATTTTTCTTAGTAATTAAACCATAAAGTCAAAGTTTTGACTCGGGTCCAAAAATAAGTAATAACACAACACGGGAAATCCCGTGGAAAAGGAAAAGTAGACTCCAAGGAGCTAAAACTGTGAGATTTCCATTCTATTTTAGGCCACTTGGGTAAGAAGGTGAAACATTTGAAGTAAGTTTACACTCCAAGAAGAATGAACTTGTAAAGTCGAAAAGTGACGTCAGCGTCAAGTCGGTAAAGTTTGTAGGTGACCGGATCTCCATAATACTACTCTCACAGCCACCATAATGACATGCGGGGATAATTAAGTTATTCAGTTTAGCCTTTAGTAATTGTTGTAGGAAGCACAAAGTAGGTCAAAGAGCAGCCTATCATTTGCAGTTAAGGTTACCAACAGGCATGAGCGAAACACACGCCGTCCGTCCATCTGATGCCTGATTGATTGTAATCACCTATTGTTCTTCACCCGATGTGTGACATTATTGGCCTTTCCTGTCCTTCCTCACTTGGTCGAGCGAGAGATCAGGAGGCGCAGAAAATCCCAAACAAGGACACACTGAATGACTAATTTATCAAGACACATTTACAACTTTCGCTTCTATAATACCAACAACAGCACTGCGACAACACCACAACACCGACAACAGGAAGGCAGAAGAGACACTGATGGAAATATTCATTTGAATCGTGATGGAATTGGCAAGGAGGTGACGCCAAACGCCCGTACGACGAGAGGAAAAGTCATCAAAAAACAATGTCTAATGATAATCTACGCCAATAATACGAGAGGAGATGAATAAATTCACTCACTTTCATCCCTGAAATTAAGATCTGTAGATGAAAATGTCAAATGGAGGCATCATCTTCCAAAGTCATCAGCTGCAGAAAACCACACGAGGAACAACAATCCCAAATGAAAGTCATCAAGCTTCAATTTCACCGAATTCGAACAGTCAACCACAAAGATTAACCACAGGTAGATAAAGTTGAAAAAGAGCAGATGCACCACTTTGTTTACAACTTTGCCAGTTGATGAACCAAATGTCAAGATTCTCGCGTGTCAACAAAGGTTGCCGACCACGCAAGGCACCGCTACGGCCGAATTCGGCCTCGCTCGACAACTCTCACGACCACACTCCGAATGGATCCGGAAACTAACAATCACCGATTTACACTTCGTGCGTCATCAACTAAACGCAATTGATCTACAAATCCAATCACTTGTCACTTAATTTCAGATTCACATTCTACGGAAACACTTGGTAAAGTTGGACTTCCGGTTAGTAAAATTCCTCGCTAAACGTTCTCACTCACTTTTACTTGAATTCTGGGAAGTTTTAATTGGAGGAGTGACTGGTCGTAAGATCCTGACTGGACTGGTGACTCTTCGTGAAAGGAAGGCCACAGGCAGCCTTTATGCCATCATCATCCCATTCTCAATTCTCATCATCCTCGTCATGATGTTCTACAAGTTTACATTGAAGATTTTTATCCCTGTTGGGAATGCTGGGTGTTGTTTAGTCAGGAAAAACCATCTTTGCCAACAAACCCATTCAGAAGAATCCACGACCGAATACCCTTACTACATCCCTTCCATTCCTTATATTCTCCAAGATATTCATCGTATATCCACCTTATCCCATGCGTGCATTACAACTCCTTCAGCCTCCGGCAACCAAGTTCTTAATTGTTATCCCACTCCTATCCCTATACCCTGTCAAACTTCCCATAAGCCAAGAATTCCTCATGTGGTTTTAAACCTGATCGTGAACACCCACTCAGAACCACGCAACAACAGGAAGGAAAAGGAAGATGAAACAAATGAACCAGTTATACAACCAAGATGAATGAAACCAACTTAATACCCACCGCATGTCTGGAGACGAGTGATGGGAAATTAAGAAATTAGCAAAGAAAGGACGTCCATGTGCTTACCCCCTCCGATTCCTTGTCTTTAAACAACAGCCTCCCTTTTTGGAATGCAAAACTTTGCAGATTGCTTCAAAACTTCGCAAGACGAAACAAGAAACGACACAAATTGTCACCATCTGTCAAAAGGGAGGAAGTGGAGGAAGAGAACCAAGCTTTGGTTTTCATCCCTCCTTCGAAGAAACTGCAGCGAAGTAAACTCTGTTTTTGGGGAAAGAGCCCTTCAGAACTGACCCCTTTCCAAGGGCTGTTTCAAACTGTTTTGATGGTAGGAAGGAAGTACGAGGGGATGTTGTGGACGGAAGGGTAGCAGGGATGAATTAAATCCGGAGAAAGAAGAACACCCGGGTTCCATTTCCTCCCCACCGCCAGCCACGACTACCGCAGTTGCAGATTGGAGTCATCAAAGGGTGCCAATGGACCCATGTACCCCTGGAGATTTGGAAAGCGGGTAATAGATTAGGGCCTTCTAATTTATAGGCGTACGTACTAGGAGGACGGAAGGGGACGTGCACTTAGGGACACCCCGAAACCAACCACCACTACAGCCAAGTCTCCCCTTTTGTTATTGTGTTATTGTGAATGAGCAGATGTGGCAGTTCAAAGTTGGCCAAGCACAAGTCAACCCACTGATATGATCGTTGGGTCGAGAGGGGGTCCTCCGTCCGTCTACTGCCTATGTCAATAAAATGAAAATGATCAAAGGGAGACTGCACTTAATAAATTTTACAAATAAGAAGGAAGTGAGTCCATGAATAATGATATTAAGGAGTCATAAAAGTAAGGCACCCCCCACCCTTCCACCCAGTCGAAGCACAACAGGAAGGATTCATTTCTCGGAATTAATTTTAGTCCACACCCACCACCGAATCTGATCTAAAAATAATTCCTCATTGTTTCTGTCTCCGGATGATCCCATGGGGGGACACGGATTTAGTTGGGCTTGCTTACATTTAGAAGAAAATTAAAACTTACTTTTAATCAAGTTGACAACTTCGGTATGATTCATGTGCTCCACGAGGGTTCCGTTCACTTTGATTATTACATCCCCTTCATTTATCCCAGCAACTTCCGCAGCACCACCTAAAATCAATTAAAAACAACACAAACTTGGTGAAATCAAATGTAGGTGGAAAGCACGTCTAGTTTCAGAATACGTAAACAAATTCATCCATTCAGAAATGAAGATCAAGAGGCACCAGCGGATAAGCTCGTTTCATGACAAAGGAATAGGAATGTAGTCGGGAAGCAACAGGTGAGTGGTTCCTTCATTCCACGTTTTGACGCCAGTTTCGAAAATAGCCAAGAATTGTTGATTGATGCCGGCGCTGAAGCTGATTAAATTTGAGATCTAATTAATCCCAACTTCTAACCTCGTTTGATTGTTTGGACTGAAACGGGATTGTCTCCGGAAACTGTCAACCCATATCCATTGTCATCACGGTGAATTATAACTGCTTTAGGTCTCCTTAAATCCATCTGCAATTCAAAGCAAAACAAGACGAGAATTAATTATGGAACAGTATTATAATTAACGTATGCGCATTTCACTTTTGATGGAATAATACCTCAAGGAGTTCGGCACCCGGCAGAGAATCCTTTGATTGACTTAATTAACAATAATGGCTGATAGAATAACGTCAGTGTCACTTAATTAAGTTGCAACATAGATGAAAGCACCAGTTGAGTTTGTCCAATTGCAGCAGTTTACAGGGGTAAGATTAGTTGCGTGATAAATCTCCGATTGACTAAGCAGCTTGATTAAAGTTTAGGCACAAGTAAAGGCATCCAAGATACAGATTCACAAGTAAAAGTGTAGTAATTTGTGGCATCGGCGGATGACGGAAGGAAGACTGAAAAAAATAATTCCACGCGTTAGAACACAAATAAAATCTAAACAATGACATGTTTTGTAACTCAACCTGAGTTAGATAAACATTAAACTTTATCTTACTTGTATTGGTACGTTATTGCAAGGTGAGCTGGATGAATGAAACTTAAAACTGATCCGAGATTAACCAGTATGAATCATCATCTCTCCTCCCCCCACGTTAATCACTCTTGTAGTATCAAATTCCTTCGTTCCGTCGCACTCTAGTAGTTGATGAAGGTAGAAAGAGTCACGGCCTTGTTGACCCGACTCGATGATTACTTGACTGTTCTCATATGCTAAAAAAAGAAATTAGCACGCACAAAATGAAGGAAACTTAAAAAATAAATAAAAGTAAACAAAACTTTTTTCACTTGATGAATTAAATTTGAGTTTTACCAGGAGGCTCCATACACACCCCAAGGAGGCAACCCGCTTATGGGCAAACTTAAAAAGTTATTACAAATAAATAATTAATTTGTGCTTCCAAAATAATAAAATTTTAAATTTTAAAAAATGTAATAAATATGGAAGTCAAATACTTTTCATCTTACTCATGAGTCATGAGTAAGATGAAAAGTATTTGATTTCCAGTCATGAGTCATGACTCATGAAATAAAAACATTCGTTTGAATTTTTAAGGTTTTTATACTTAAGAAAATGAAAAAAAAAACTCCCCGTAAACAAATGTTAAAAATAATTGTAATTTTGAAATAAAAAAAACTGGGAGGTACACTACAATTTTTGTCAACTTAAGATTAATTATTCTGTTTTATTATATGAATCATTAATTTTGTGACGTATTTAAGGCAATAAAATAAATTTAAATCAGATGAAACCTGGAATTCGAGATGAGAGCATCTTAAAAAATACAAAAAAGCAGACATAATAACAGTATCAAAATTATTTTCACATTCTTACTTAATATTAAGTCAAATAAATAATTAAAGCTAATATAAACGCAATAATTATTGTATTTATCGTCCGTCTTATGCTATGCCCATATCTGCCTAGGAGGATGCATCGTTTGCGTCTAAGGCTTTTACTTGAGCCACTTCACACGCAAAAAAAATGAGGCAAAGATCATGAGCATCCTTCTCTGCCTCTGTTTTGCATGCCCTGATCTTGTGTAAATGCGTGCCGTCTGTGCTTTATGCGAATATAAGTTGCGAAATTCGGATGAATACAGACAGAAAGATCATCTTTGTACTACTACACGCCCACGCAAGCTCAAACCTAGAGATCACAAGTGCATAAAAGAAGTAGACGCTGCGTTTTTTTCAGCGAAGAAAAAGCAACTAATAAACGCTATTTGTGGTCACATTTCTTAGAATGCTGGAAGAGTATCCAAGAACGACATTAACTTACTTTGCATTACGCTCAACTAGATTCACGCAACTGGGTAAATCAACTACATGCTAATATGCTTCATTCATAATATACATGCCACGCTCAATAACTGGATCCATTACTTTAATTTCGACCAGGGTCCCTCCAGGGTGAACAAATTTCAAGAAAAAAAATTGATTTTTATTCAGAATTTATTTGTTTCCATCACGGAAGTTTTCATTTTTTCTACTGCTTTGTTTTCGCAAATGACAATTTGGACAGGAAATTAAGACCCAGTACGGACGTTAAATTTATTGTTGAATTGAAATAAACGGCAGGTCAATTGCTCAGAAATCAAATTGAAAAATCATTAATAGAAATCAGTTGAAACTGTATAGAAAACTACGGACAGAATGAAACTGAGCTAATGAATAGGAAAGGAAAATGGGACTGTGAGAATCATCATAATGCGAAATGATTCAAGAATATGCAATTCAATTTGAGTTAGAGGCAGTATTTGAGTGACGTCAGTGTTCCTGCATGTCATTCTGATTTTAGTTTTGACTTGAAGCAGAAATGAATTAACTGTAAGGGTGTGATTTAATGAGGTGGAAAAACTCTTACTTTCCAGGAAAAAATGACTGACTTGCTAAGAACTGGACCGCATAGGAAAATAATCTTTTTAAATACGAAAATCTTAATTTCCAGGAGAAAAGTTTGATTTAAAAGAAATTGTTATTTACACTGCCGAATCATAAATACTAAGCTATTCAACCAATAAGATACATTGAACCATTTTTGGTTCGCCTACGGTTCCGTTTAACACCCAACGAGTCAGTTTTAGCGGCATTATGAAAATGATGCTAACCTTTAAGCTCAAGTAGAATCGAGGTATCTCTCACAAATTCCCGCCTTTGCTATGTGGTGTAGCTGGTGTTGGGGCTATAACCTAACCTAACCCTTGCTATACCTAAAATTCATGTGGGAATTTGTGAGAGATACCTCGATTATAATTGAGCAACCATTAACGGAAGGCCACCGTACAACATGCTGGTAAAAGTTCAATTTTTTTTTAATATTACACAAGTTCACGTCGAGTTTGTCCAATCATGGGAATCAAACCGAACACGGTAAATTCTACCCATTCATTGCCTAATGTATCGAATATACGTATTGTATAAAGATATGAATTTTAATTTACCATGTGAAAGTAAACATCTACTTTCTATTTTGCACCAATATAAAGTCCGCACGCTTTGATTTTGACACGGTATTTTTCGAATATTTTCATCTGCCATGTATATTTTCTTTACAATTTTTTATGATTAATTCAAGAGACACTGCTCAACATTTTGATGCATCATTTGTGCAAATTGGACTTATGATGTCTGAGAAACTTAAGAACAATTTCAATTTTATCAAGCCAAATTTTTCCAAACGTCACAATTTAAAAGTCTCAAAAATTTGAGGTGTTGTTAAATGATAAATTTCAATTTTTTGATATGACTCGCTTGAAATTTTAATTGAATAAATTTCCATGGGAACAAATTTACTTCGGAAACCAAGCGGAGAATCGAAAACGTTTGAAAACTTCTTCATTTATCCTCCGTAGGATTATTTTATTTTATATGAAATCAGAAACTTTGGACCCTTCCTACTTTCTGTCCACGAATTTTTGCTTACGTTTCCTTTAACATTTTGATGCTATTTGATTAATTCTTCCGAATTCACATTTTTTCGTAATGTCACGTACATGTGGAGTCCGAAGTGGTGGATGGCTGCTGGTTTTCGTTTTAACATTCATGGTCTCATTCTTCCAGCTTGTAACTGGAGAAGTATGTCAACCAGGAATGTTGCTCCCAGTCTGGATGCCGCAAGAAGACTTGTACCCTGGAGAAGCAGCTGTGCGCGGGCTCGCCTACTTTCTGGCCATGCTGCATTTATTCCTCGGAGTCTCAATCATTTCTGATCGATTCATGGGAGCCATCGAAGTTATCACGTCCAAGCGAAGGGAAGTGAAGGTCAAGCTCCCGAATGGGGATACAAAGATTGTTGTGGTCAACGTTTGGAATGGTAAGGTCAATGTTGCAATACAACACGCATATCAATGCACCTTGCCGAATGTGGAATTAACTGGCAACGTCCTGTAAATTTCTTCCAGAAACGGTTGCCAATTTAACCTTGATGGCTCTAGGCTCCTCTGCCCCTGAAATCCTTCTCTCCATCATCGAAATTATTGGAAAGAATTTCGAGGCGGGTGAGCTCGGTCCAGGGACAATTGTAGGCTCGGCAGCATTCAATCTCCTCATCATCATCGCCATTTGCATCTACGTCATCCCCGCTGGGGAAGTGCGCCGCATCAAGCATCTTCGGGTTTTCTTTGTCACTGCGACCTGGTCAGTCTTTGCCTACATTTGGCTTCTCATCATCCTCAAAGTTACTTCCCCAGGTAAGAAAAAAGGTCAAATTGAGGTCGAAGGTCAAGTTTCCTCGGGATTCCTAAACGTCGAACCAAAAATGTCTTACAGGAGTGGTGGAAATCTGGGAAGGTCTCGTGACCTTTCTGTTTTTTCCAGCCACCGTCGCCACGGCCTACATCGCTGACCGGAAAATCCTGGTCTACAAGGTGCTCAGCAAGCGCTTTCGGGTCAACAAGCGCGGACTCATTGTTGAAGGGGAAGGAAACGAGCCCGTTAAGGCAGGCGAAGGGGAGGAACACAAGGTCTTCGATGAAGAGGAAGAAGACGATGAGGTCCGAGAATTTGAGCAAACCCGCCGAGAATACATTGAAATCCTCCGCAATTTGCGGAAGAAGCATCCAAATATGTTCACTGGAGGGCTGGAAGCACTGGCACGAGACGAGATTTCGACCAAGGGACGAAAATCCCGAGCGTACTACCGGATGCAAGCGACGCGGAAACTCTTCACTGGAGGAAATCTTCTGCATCGACACCATCGTGCCGAATCCCTCCCACCGGGATCTCAACAAGCTCCAGGCATGCGCATCTCCCAAGAGACGGATCCTGACCTCTTCGTCACGAGCGTCTACTTTGACCCTCCGCACTACACGGTCATGGAAAGTGTTGGGATGGTTGAGGTGGGTGTCCGGCGACATGGCGGCGAACTAAATTTGACTGTCCTTGTGGATTATGCGACCGAAAATGGGACGGCAGAAGCCGGATCGGATTACATTGCTGAAACAGGAACGCTAACATTCCGCCCTGGAGAAGAGCTCGGGTTTTTCTCCATCAAAATCCTGGATGACGAAATGTACGAACAGGATGAACACTTTTACATTCGTCTCAGCAAGGCCCGTTTCTCTGGAAAGCGACATGGGAGTGAGGTGGTAAGCTCAGGGCAGGAGAAGCCCTACGAGGTCCACCTAGTGAACCCATTCGTAGCGACAGTGATGATCCTGGATGACGACCACCATGGGATCTTCAACGTTGGAAACAAGGACATTGAAACGGTGGAGTCAGTTGGGCAGCTGGAGGTCATGATTACGAGGGGGGCAGGTGCACGCGGGAAAGTTCAAATTTCGTATGCCACGGTGCCAGGGACGGCCAAGGCGGGAAAAGATTACGAGCACATCAGCGGGCGTCTCTTGTTTGAAAACGAAGAGACGTCGTAAGAATTCATAAACATTCTGCGCCGAGAACAAAATTTTGCTGAACTTGGTTTCCGAATTTAGAAAAATCGTCATCATCCCAATTCTGGAGGAAGACAGTTACGTGAAGGACGTTTTGTTTTACCTGGAAATTTATCATCCAATTCCACTTGACGGTGAGGAATTCTTCGCAGTTTGCCCGTTTTTGGGCAAAGTATACACATTTTTACAAAAAGTTCACACACGTTTTTCCAAACCGTCTTCAGGGTTTTACAAAGAATTATTTTTAAAGTTCGCAAGTTTTACAAAAAGTTTGAAAAAAAATTTTTGCAAAAAGTTTCCTCATAGGAAAAGTGCGTTTTTGACATTTGCAGACGATGGCGTCCCACTTCCAGAGCCAACGCGGGAGGGGATGGATAAATCGGATTTCATCAACCTGGAAGGATGGCCAACTCTGGGGTCAGACAATCGAGCACAGATTCGGATTAAAGAAAGTCATGAATTCCATGTGAGGGTCAAAGGTCAAAGACAGCCCAATTTGCAAGATTTCATGAAAACATGTCCTCTGCGCATTCGTTTTAGGGTACGGTTGACAAGCTCCTTCAACGAGGAATGGCGTCTTTGCTCGCGGGAACTTCGTCCTGGAAGGAGCAGTTTGTGGAGGCCATTACGGTTAACGCGGGTATTTACAAATTCAAACACCTAAATCCAAAATTGTAGAGTTGACTCGGTGGTATTTCGGAAGGTGGCGGTGACGGGGACGACGAGCCAAAACCTCCGACGTGCTGGGACTACGTCATGCATTTTCTGACCGTATTTTGGAAGGTGGCCTTTGCATTTGTCCCGCCCACGGGTAAGAAGGAAGAAAGGTTTTGAAGAATAATTTGACTACTTTTTCATTAAGTCCTCCATTTTGTTTGTAGATATCTGTGGGGGGTATTTGACTTTTTTCACCTCAATCGCTGGGATTGGCCTTCTCACAGCAGTGATTGGGGATTTGGCAGCACATTTTGGATGCACCGTCGGACTCAAGGATTCAGTAACTGCCATTGTTTTTGTGGCCCTCGGCACGAGCATTCCAGGTACCAATTCGGAAAAACGTGTAACATTCATATCAAACATTCATGTCCAACACGTATGGGCCTCAACTTTCTGGAATTAATTTGTGCCCAGATACGTTTGCAAGTATGGTGGCGGCGGTCCAGGATGAATTTGCGGATGCATCCATTGGGAACGTGACAGGGAGTAACGCCGTTAATGTTTTCTTGGGGATTGGGATCGCTTGGTCAATCGCTGCGATTGTACATGCCTGCCAGAAATGCCCCCCAGGAATCCCACATTGTAAAGAGTTCAGAGTAGACCCTGGCAGGTAACTCTACGCGCGGATGCAAACTTACATTGTGAAGGCACCAATTAATTATTCCCATTTTGTTTTCCCAGCCTTGCGTTCTCAGTGACCCTCTTCTGCGTCTGCGCCGTGGTGGCAATTGGCATTATGCTCGTTCGTCGACTCAAAATGATGGGTGGCGGGGAACTTGGTGGGCCGTCCCGATTCAAATACTCAACTGTGCTTGTTTTCCTCACTCTCTGGATCTTCTACGCCCTAATGTCAAGTCTCGAAGCATATGGGAACATCCAAGGCTTCTAAAAAAGAACCCTTACAAACAAAAAAACAGTCAAACTAATCCAAATTCTAGCGCGTTTTGTAGACGTTGCATAAAGAATGAACAAAAATCAACATTTTTCGTTTGAGTGGAGTTTTCTGTTTGTTTGAACAACAAAATTTATCCACACTAGGAAATTTCAGTCGACGCAACAATTTAACCATTTGAAAAAACAAAACAGCAGAATCTAGTTGGTTAAATTATCTGAGTCTGTTCATGATGTTCCGAACGTTGGGAGTCAATTGTGGAATTTCGGTTTCGTAGAAACTTGCAAATCCCTTAAGGCGTCCCGTCTGTAATTCCAAGTCAGTCACAAATGTGATGGCCACGCCCTTCTTCCCATAGCGTCCAGCACGTCCAACCCTGTAGGACACAAAAAGAAACACAATATTGGGAGTTATGCAACACTTGAGAAAAAAAGTTCAGAATTTTTAAATAGAAATGTCATCCTTCCCCAACGCACCTGTGCAGATATTCCTCTTTGGTCATGGGCATGTCGAAGTTGATGACCAATTGGACATGATGGATGTCCACACCCCGGCCCAACAAATCAGAAGCAATCAATACCGGAACTCTTCCAAGTTTAAAATCTGCCAACGTGCTTTTCCTTGCATCTTGATCCATCGTGCCAGTCTAGAAATTATAAAGATATTGGCTGAGTACGGTTAGAAACTTGCGACAGTTTACGTCAACCCCAAACTGTAATTTGCAAATATCCTGCAGTTTGCAGTCAATTTGCAGTTTACATTTCCTACCATCCCGTCGATCCTGTGCCCACGCTCCTGCATCTTCCTTGTGACGTCCTCTGCCCTCTTCCGGGTGTTGCAAAAGATGATCCCACGATAAGATTGAATAATTGGGAACAATTCGTGGATTGTCTCCAGCTTCCCAATCTCACTTCCGACCTGGAGATGAAACTGCTGAATTCCATCCAAGGTCAATTCGTTATTCCGGAGCAGAAACGTGAATGGGTGTTGCATAAACTCGTGAAATCGGTCTTGTGCTGGACGCGGCATTGTTGCAGAAGTGACAATAACTTGGGCATCTCCAGCGATTTTGTTAATGACCTGTGGAAGCATAAAAAATAGCTCTTGACTAGAACCATATGATGGAATTCA
>JAQIWD010000808.1:0-16808 GCA_034694825.1 Anurida granaria
GGGGACTTTCTACTTTCCATTGACGGATGCTTCTTTTCCACGGAGAATGAAGCATGTGCCCCTCCTTTACCCGTCGTTTCCTTTACAATGCCAACACATTACACAATTGGCACCGCCTTTCGCGTCACGTGACGCTAGTGTAACATGGTCTATTACCAAAATCAAAAAAAAACCGAATTCGGGTTTTCCTCCAAAAAGCATCGGATGACGTTGTGAACGAAAAACAAGAGTCCCCGGGTCATATCCGAAGACCCCAATGACCAAACTACGGGAAAAAAACCGAATTCGGGATTATTTCCAAAAACCACCGGATGTCGTGGCGGATGACAAATAGGAGTTCCCGAGTCATTTCCGACAATGACCAAAATCAGACCATTGACAAGTAAGAAAGTGAGCAGTTACCGAATTAGGCGGATAGCGGGTAACGATGGAGCGGGTACCGAATTGAGCAGATGCACGGGTAAAAAGTGAGCGGGTACCGAACTGAGCGAATGGAATCGTAAAAAAGTGAGCGGGTGCCGAATTAAGTGGATGGATGGGGGAATACGTGAAGGGGTACCGAATTATGTAGACGGACGGGTAAAAAATTGAACAGGTACCGAATTAAGCGTATGTAGGGGTAAATATTTGTGTCCAACTTGGAGCATGTTTCTAGAATGGCCCATTTTGAGAAATGGGTTTGATATCCGGGCACAACAAATAAATATACCACATCACTTCACACACAAACTTTTATCTCACTTTCACCTAAATAATTATCTGAGGCCCCGTACTGTGGGTTCATAATATAAGTTTGAAATCAGGTACAATGAAGTAGTAGTAGTAGTAGCATACTTCCTCCCAACTAAACTCCCAAAAATGACTAAAATAATGAGCACGAGAGTAATGATAAAACTACTTCCCCACTTCTTTTCAACCAAAAAACCGTCTTTGTCCAAATGATAATCGATTTGAAGAGTTGATTCGTACGAATTCCTTCGACAGAATTTTAATATCCAATTATTCAACCCAATTCATGCTGAGATGGCCTTGGTTACGTACATGGAATTTGCAGTAAGTTTTTTAATGGTGATATTGTATGGCATGAGATTTGCTGTAAGTAAGTCACTTGTACCGCGTAAAATTTGAAGCCAAGGGATTAGAAGCAAGAGGATTTGTAACCAGTAAGATTCATAACAAACTAGATTTCTACAGTAAGACTTAAGTAACAACGAGAATTATAATTTAATATTTCTGTGGATACGCAGCTTAAGTTCTACCGCTTTTTTTTTTATTTTAGTTTGTAGGTAATCTTTTGTGTTGTAGAATTATAACTGTGGATTCAATCAGAATTAATTCGTTTATGAGGTAAGCCTCCAATTATAAAGTTAAACCAATATAGTTTAGTACTTAGCTAGACGTTAAGTAAATAAAAGCGTCATGTGCATCTTAATAAAACTATTATGTTTTAAATTTTTGGAATTTCAGATTTCAAATTTCAAACTTACATTTTCAAATCAAATTTGCAACGAATGAACGTATTTTTCACATGGCATATGTTACTCAAATTAATTACATATTCGCTGTTGGAATAATTTATATTGATAAATCAGAACCTTTTATTTAGATGGCATACAAAAGCAGAATAATGATTGCCAATAGCGCGAACAGAATCGAGACCAGGAAGCAGAACCTGTCAACTACAATGGCTGCAAATTTCCATTCAATCCTTATTTGTTCTTTACCCGTATGTTCTTTAAGAGGTTCCCCCAATACTTCCAACCGGTGTATTTCTTCCCCATGTTCTGTATCATTGTTCTCGATATGTCCCGTATGTTTGCTTAATTTGCACAAATTACTATCCGGCGGTGTCATGAGGAGGAGTTTTGGGAACCATTCCAATAAAACTTTTTTCCCTATCCCTTTAATTTCCATTAATGGATGAACTTTTCTTGCATTCAAGTTGACTATGATAGTTGAGACTACAGAAGAGGCAATCATGAACATGACAACATTGAAGTACATTCCAAGAAAAGGGACTTGATCAGAATTTGCCGGCATAGAAACCGAGATCATGTTGATGAACACGATGAGGCTAAAGAGGACGGTGACTCCGAGCGATAGTTTTTCACTGGAATCTGGTGGTAGGGTAAAACCCAGACATGCCAAAAATACAATGAGTCCACAAGGAACCAGGAGATTGATGAAATAGTACGAACTTCGCCTTTTCATGTCCTTGCTAAAAGTCAAGGTGACGTATGGCTCATTTGGGCAGCAGGGGTAATATGAAACTGAGCGATTCCTCCTAATTTGTCGAACATTCCATTCGCCGTGGGCTAAAAAATCCGACGTGTTCTTATCAGGCATCAACTGAAGGTTCATTTCAGATCCACTGTAGGTCCAACTCCCAAACTTTAGATGACAAGTCTGTGTATCGAATGGGAACCAAGTGACATCCATCCTACAACTTGATTTGAAAACAAATGCAGGAACGAAAATAATTTTTCCAGTAATATAAACTACTGCGTTTGTATTTTCCAATAACCAGTTCCACCGCTGCTCCTCGGCTGTATTGTAAAGTCTAATATCCGGATGCCAAATAAGTTTGATTGGAATTTTTACAGACGTGATGTTTCCAAACTCTGAGGCATTCCACTGGAGAGCCACATCCGTCCATTCATAATGGAGCCAAACGCTGCTTGTTAGTATTTGTGCCTTTTCGTTAACTTCTATGAGCTGGAGAAGTGAGAGGTCAAGATCGATTGTAATGGGATCGCTGTGGTGGTGAACAGGTCGTGTGAGTGGCTCATAGTTGTGTAGAAGATGATTTATTAATTTGATTTCACTGGTCCAACAGGGGAAAACTTTGAAAATGGTAATTACAAAGCCAATAGTGATTATTCTGTTCATTTTCACTCCAATTGGCTCAAAGTGTTAGACACAGTTTTCCACGGGCAGGATGGCTAGAGTGAGTGTTGAGGGTTTACATGTACGTATCAGGGCCGAGTAATATCTTAATGGTTGTGATAATAACTTCGTTAATGCTTGTTTGTATTTGGTGGCCATTATTATGAATTAGAATTTATTTTGCATCAAACTGTTGACGCCCTGTGTACACATTGTCAAATAGACTACATTAATCGGCATAGAGAATGGGATATACCAGCAAACTAGGTCGTGTTGAGCGTGCTTTTTCTCAAACATCCACATGTCAAATACAATAGAGCAAATTTGCGGTTGTCTTGTGAAAATAAATAATATACCGTGTTGTTGAGAATTTGTTGAACATTCAGAATATTCTGCAACTTTTTAGTCTTTTAAAAACATTTTCCGAATTAGGGGACGTTCGAACCCACAACCCGCTACCCCAAAGTGCTTAGCAATTTTTTTGTTTTATTTTATTCTGGAAGCCTCCTCCATTGTTCTATTTATTCAGGACTTATCAGTTCCATTTAAAGTTTAAAAGTCGTTTCTGCTATTTTTAGCGCCGTGATAAGAATTAAGAAAAGAAGTAATGACTCCATCATTGTCATTATGCTATGTTCGACCTACTATTACAACTTTTCAGAGAATTCTTGTGGAGGTTGTCGCTGCGGCAGCAGAAGTTCCATGACGGAAATTCAGAATCAAAACAAACAAGATGAGTCCCCGAGGTCATCCACTCCTAGCGTAAAAGTATAGATAGAAAAAACATTTCCTTTTCTAAGAGTCATTCACTTTCTGGCACTCAGCCGCGACGGTTGTTTGTGAATTCTTTCTCTTTTCTAAAATTAAACTCTACTAAATTCACAACAGTCTGGGAGTTAGTTAAGGGAATTCATTCGTCATTGTGAATGTTCAAATTGTCATCTTGAGGGAACTCCATTTCAGTCCGATTCCTGGTCACATCCATCCGCTTTCCCACAGTCGTCCGCAAATCCAAAGGTCTTGAATTTATTTTGAATTCAGAGGAAACACTATTGACTTTTAATTAAAATCCCGTGTCTACCAAGCAATTTGTTTGGACAATTTGGATGATTTTTGATGAGTTTAGTTGGACCACAACAAATTCTTCACTGATACTATTTTATAAATTGAAGGGCAGAATTGAAATTTTGGTAGATTCGGCAATATTAAAGGTTATTCCACGGTAATTTCAAGTATTCTTGCAATTCCCAATAATTTTGCAATTAACAAGAAGTCCCAACTTTTTGAAATCATTCCAAAATTTACTGGGCACCTTCACATTTATTTGTTCACACATTAGTTAAAGTCATGTCGTATAATAATGCCAGGTCAATTGTCAACCTTAATTTATTGCTAGTAGCTAGATGGTTGATTTCAGTTTGGGCAGTTGTACCACAATTAACTGCTCTGACATCACTGGTGGAGAGACTAGGTGGGTTCCGATTCGGGCCCCAAATTAACTGTACGTTTCTAGTCGTCATCGTGGGTTTTCTATTGGCAGAGGCCGCGTACGAGTCGTAGTGCATGACTTTTGTTGTGTCAAACGGCACCAATTGATTTCCCCCATTTTCCTTATTGAATGCAAACCTGTATTTGGGATCAAAATTTTGCAAGTGAACACGTATGAAATCGTCACGGTCCAAGGGCATGTCCCAGCTCATGGACAATAGTAAAGTGGGATAGGCTACCGTTGATCTGGAGGTTCTCGGGTTGTGCCGACATCCCCGTTTTGCTAACATAGGAATTGCAACCATCGCCTATCGATATAGGCCACCTCATTTGATCTTACTTGCAATCTAACGCATGTCTTCTTCTCGATTTCGCTAATTGCATTTGATAGCTTTTCCCTGTGGGAATCTACATAGAGAATTATTAATTTCAAGCATGCTACGTGGGCATACCAAATACGGTTTTCTAAGGGAGGGGTGGATAACAAACGGAACCACTCCGTTTGTCCAAGCTCAGCGCCTTCATTATTCTATATAGAAATAAATTGCGTGTTGAAAATGTATGATTCAATTATAATATTCTGTACACGCATATAGTTTATGCATTCCATGCATTGCCCTAGCTGATATTTATAATGCTATTAAAATATATATACTAGTAATATATCCGTGCTATAATAGTTATGAGTATTCAGGTAAAATTTGTATGAGCTTACGAACTCTGCATCTTTCCCCAGCATGTCACCCCCATAGAGCCCTGGTCGTTCCATGGCATCATGTTGATGAGCTAGTTCGACTTCAGTTAATATCTCTTGCCGCCCAGGATCTATGGACGGTTCAGAAGAATAAGTTGGGAAGGAAATAGATATTCAGTTGAGAAGCTGAAAATAAATTGAATGTTGGTTTTTGTTTTATTTTGATTATTTGAATGGTGATACCAGGCTAATGGGATGTCGTAGGTGCTCAAGACGAAAGCAGCTAGAATAGGTACGTATAGATTCATCATGCAGGATTGCAATGTGTATGTATGTATGCTTCCTGAAAGAGGGCTTTCGCCCCTCGCCGAGCGTGCACAACTGGCGATTGCAATGTGTGGATTGAACTGACGTTTTATAAAATTCACAATTTATATAAAGTTTGGTCCTTCTGAAATTAAAAAAATTTGTTTTCGACACGACCAGATGCAATATTAATCACCACGAATACAAAGTTAGCATAAATTAATGATACTTCAAATAGGTATCGAGTTGATAGTAAAGTTCAAGGAGTACAAATATTTCCATGAAACTGATAATAGATTATTTCCCCAAGCGGCCCAACATAACTGGTTTGGTATACCCACAGGATTCGGATTATTTTATATCCGATTCATCAACAGAAAAATAGAGTTAAGCTAGTTTGAGTAGAATACAATTTTTAGATTTAATTAATACGTTAACCCTTATTGATTTTAAAGCTCAGAAATGTGACTATAGGGGCTACTTTCGGAAGTGTGCAATCAAAACAAATGAAATTAAAGATTAAATATGCAATTGCTAAGAATTCATCAGGTTAAGTCCATTTGAAAAACTGAATATCTAGTGAACCACACTTAGGAGAACTGGTAAACTTTCATCGGATATTTTTCTATCATTCCTCAAATGGCAAAAATAAGCGTAGAGAAACTTATACAAGGTGATAACCTTGTTTCTATCCTTAAGTGCGGTGGAAGGCGCAAACAAAATTTGAAATTCCGTTTGGACTGGTTATAAAAACTTTCGCGACTACTTTCGTCAAACCAGATTTTCCAGCATAATTTTCTCATTCCCGTCACTGGTGATACCCAATTCTACACAGGAAATAACATTCCGATAATAATTTATATAGTACGCGATACCCGTGTCATTTCTAAAAAAACAAAAAACAGGAAATGAAGTGTACTTTGAAATCTCTGGAGTGAAAATAATTTGAAACATGAACGTCGACGTCGTCCCCAGACGCCAAATTGATAGCCCTATCTTTCTACCCTCTCACCCACGAGGCTAGGATTGTACTTGACCTATTAAAACTAAAAGTGTGTCCAGTTAGAGGATCATTTCTGGACGTTTTCACATTACTGTATACACTTCCAGGTCGAAGGTGCAAACATCGCTGGACATTTTTCCTAATGTAAATTGGGGTATCTCTCCGAACTTCCTAGATGTGGAGTAAACGAAATAACGAAGGTTTTTACTAAATTCGAGTGCAAAAAGTGAACGCTCTAAGCTAATCTTGCACAGAATTTCAATAGAATCATACGTTGACTTAACTAAAATTACTGCTCTGAACTAACGTAACGAAAGAATGGCTAAACCACCATTACCCTCCTCGCAAAATCTACAAAAACTGTCCTCCCCATCTACTGTATCATATGCGGCCCTTCACACATCAAAAGATTTGATTAGGATACCAAACTTAGTCTGGAATATACATGGGAAAATATATTATGTAAATCTACACAAGGGATTTTCAGAAAGTCTAAAGAAATAAACAATTCCAGATGAACAAATCCAAATTGATGCCAAGCTTATACGGAATGGATTGACAACCCGAAACATCACAATTGTTGATTATCATTGTCAAAGTTAAATATTCTCCAGTTCCTAATAAGCAATTCATTTATTAGCAGACTTTTATATTCGAGATTTTGTCAACAATTGACCTGTTATTCAGATCCCAAAAATATACCCATGGACAGAGATAATTAAACCCAACCAATTGTTTTGTACTAGTCACAAATATTTGAATTTTCCCGGATTTAAGATCTTGGTAATCTTTAGTCCTAAAAGTTTCTGCGTCCAAGTCTCCTTGCAAATTGTTTCGTGCTATATCGCCGTTCCTGCAGCTGCATAAAATGTTTTGTCCCCTATGGGGATAGCTTATCATTCGGAAAGGTATTTGGAAATATTTTGGTTGATGTTGAATAAGCGGGAATTCCCCAAATGTTGCTTTATCCAAATTTGCACTTCGGAAATCTGCGTTTCCGATGCAACTGTGTTGCAATGTAACACTTTCCAAATTCGCAAAAAAATGTCGCCCCAGCTAACCTTGCATTGTTCAAATTTGCACCACAAATTTGAACATTTGAAAAAACTTTTTTGGAAAGAGTAATCCACGCAAAATTTAGAATTGTTATTGCGTTCGCTGCCATTTGTCAAATTTGTTTAACTTCAGCCGATTTTTCAGTAAAACGTAAATCCTGAAATTCCCGATTGGATATCGATAATATTGAATTCGCCGTCTAAACGTCTGAAATCATCGGAAACCATTTCAAAACCTGCGTCACCTTTGGCTGGGAATTAAAATGTCCATCATTTGGGTGATTTTGTCCATCGTGTTTAGACATGTGCAGAAGTTGTGCGCTTTTTTTAACCTAACCTAACCTGAGCGAAGTTGGTGCACATATCTAAACACGATGGACAAAATCACCCAAATGATGGACATTTTAATATTTATCCGTCACATTTTGTCTCAAATTTTGCGTCAGTAGGGTTAGGTTAGGTTGAGTGGGGACGCAGGTTTTGAAAAAATTTCCGATGATTTCAGACTTTTAGATGGTGCATTGCTTCACAGCCGATTGGATATTGCCCTGTCGATTAGGAATCCTTGTATTTTTAGTTTCATCTGTTGAAACAGTATTTTTGGTTAAACTTTAAGCACTCTGTGGAATTGTACATTTTTTCTCGAAAGAAATAATTATAGGCGCAAATTAGTTCTTCAAAAATTTCCTGACTAGCAAAATATTCCAACAACGAATGATGAAGATAATCAAAGGAATTTCTAGAGTTAGTTTCTTTCCCATAAATTGTTCTTAGCAAACAACCACTTCTAAGGGGACTCAAATAATTTTCCTTTCTCTTTGTTTCCTCTACATTTTCTTAATTTGCTTTTGTCGAATGCAGAAGCCCGAAAAAATAATTTGTGATGTTTAACATTTTGAAATTTTGAAATAAATTTGAGTGAAGTTGGTTCAGACAGAAATAACTGAAGAGTGTCTGCTTCTGTAATGTAACCATTCAAATTGAACCCCTGATTTCGTCCCACAAAATACGTTGCTAAATTCTGGGCATAAATTTTATAGTAGTCCAACCAAAAAATCTTCAATTTTAAACAAATCTTTGTTTTTTTTTACTTGAAATGACTTTTTTAGTTGAAAATCGAACCATTGCGTGGTAAATTCATCGTAAATTCGAACTTATGTGTAAACATGTGCACGCTTATAAAAAGTTTGAAAGTCGTCCCCTCGGCCATGCTTTCTAGTATTTTAAAAATATTTGTTGACAATACCGGCCGTAATTTCCAAAATTAGTTAACAAAAACGGCGTTTGGCGTTTTTTGCAAAGGTTCTCAATTCTGGGAGTTTGGCCCCAATCCAACTTGGGTATTCCTTTGTAGTGGACTCTCAATCCGTTCCACTTGTTTCCTTTTTAACCATTAAAATGTCTTGTAATCTCAAAATTAGCCAAGTAATTAACAAAACAGTTCACATATTGGTCAATTTGATCTGAAATGCGCTTTTAGGGCACAAAAAATATTCCTTTGCTGCCCCCTCAACCTTGTTTTTGTAATGAAATCGAAAACATATATATGTTACACCCAAAGCCCGAAATAGCCACACCTAGGTGTGGGTTAGGTTTAAAAGGGCCACATCTAGTTGTGGCTGGTCTTAAAAAACACCCACACCTAGGTCTGGGCGTTTGTAGAACGGCCATAGTGGCCGTTTTCGGGCTTTGGGTGTAACATATACATTCATCGCAAAAAGCTTGGAATTGGTGACTGTAAATGTGCTATTTTATCAGGTGTGGCAGGAATCAAGTATTCGTACACTTTTGAGCTGCGGGATACGGGCAGGTTTGGTTTCCTCCTCCCAAGGCGACAAATCAGGCCGACTGGTGAAGAAACATTCAATGCAGTGAGAGCTATGGCGATGGCCTTGAGAGACACATTGAAAACTAGAACTAACTTCATAAAAGTAAACAAGAAAAAACAAAATCGGTAAACATTAATTGAGTAAGTGGACAGAATTAACCTTCGAACGCGTCTCGTGTATTCTTTGCTGTTATTATTTATTTTTTAATTCATTTTATTCTCCAAATCTTTATAATATTTAATTTTATGTAAGCTTGTTCCATAGGGTTAATACTGGTTAGCTCGAAAAAATCGAAAAAAAATTCAAACATTGCCAACGGATTACGTAGTTAGATTTATTCCTTCATTTCCAGGTGTATAATTCAAATTACTGATAAATGGATGGAATGGCGCTTGACATGTATAGAGAAAATACAAACAACGCCTAAAATGTTATTGAAACCCTTAGCCTGTCTTCTACGTTAATCGCCCGATCTGGACAAATTGGACACTTGCTTAATAATCTGGCATGATATTATTGCGATTAGAAAAATTAATATTAAAAACATGTTCATAACAAGATTAAAAAGAATGAACACTCTGAAGTGCGGAGTTTAACTTTCTCACAATCACCCACTTGCAAAACTTTTTATTACATCAAATAAAACAAAGTCAGAAGCGAAATACTCCAGCAATTTGAAAACGCAAATTGTACAAACAACCAAGCTGGTTCATGAATGGATCAACCAGATTTGGCTCACATACAGAATTTGAAGATAAAATCTCATTGAACCAGTAAGAAACGTGATTCGTCGTGAAATAGCATACAAATTGATGAATTAAAAATAACTTGCCTCCAACTCCGGAACATGTTTCTAAAACCTTGAAATTTACCCAACAATATCAGAGCCATAAATCAAAAATGAGGAGGGGAGCATTTAAAAGCAAGTTTTCCAATTGCAAATGAGGGGACGCTTAAGACATGATTTTTATAATTTGATTCCCTTTATATAAATCTCCCCTGATGAAGATGTTCCAGGAACATTTTTAGTTTGAAAGCCTTTCAAGCTACACTTTTAGGCATAGCCCCACAAATTTCAAGAATTGGTCATTCACTACCAACGCGTAAAATGGCACTGCCAAGTGTACTTCGTTTTACAATTTTACTTACTGCGTTCATTTCATATGTTATTATTGGAAACTCGGATTTATTTGCGAATGGGCAAGTTACATATACCGCCAAAGAAGTAGCCGTTCTAAATAAGGTATACAATCAATTACAATATTGTCATACCACGCGCAAATAAAGCTTGCATCCATGAAATCCTATAAAAATTTTCATTCAACATTCTACAATTCTTCCAGTTTCGACCGCACGTGAGTAAGCAGTTGGTACGTGACTTCCAGAAACGAGATGCGTACTTGCTCAGATACTTGAGAAGTAATCCACATTCACTTTTTCCCCAAATTTTTTTGAATTTCAAATAAATGGAATATTTTTAAACTTTGTAGCCCACGATTTCAACATGGAAAAGGCCATCAAAAGTCTTGAAAGGGTGCTGCCAATATGTTTTTTTTTTTGCTTTTATATACTGTTTTCCATATTCCAAACTGCTACTTTCTGGAATTTTAGGTACACGCTTGGAGAAAGGACAAATTGATTGACAACATTTTGAATGAAAACCTCTCTGCTCAATCCAGAGACTTACCCTACAAAATCGAAGGTGTTGACAGAGAAGGGAATCCGCGTACGTAAAATGCACAAAATTCTGAAACTTATAAAGAGTCTAACTTCGTTTTATTTTTCCGCAAATTCTCACAGTACTTTGCCTTTATTTTGGGAAATGGCTCATACGGAAATACAGTGTGTCCGGAAAACAGGAAATTATTGTAAACGTCTTTAGACAAATGCACGAAAAGATGATCCAAAAGATCTGGCATACGAGGGACAAAACTGGTCAGGATATTGACCAGTATTACTTTCTGGTAGAACTCCAGGGGTTCAATGGCAGAGATCAGCTGTGTCTTGGCTGCTTACCACTCATTTTACAATTTGCCGCTTCACTCGAATCTGGTACCAGTGTGTTTGTGCGGAACACGACGCTTGTCAACAGTACGTTCAACTTTAGCAAAACATTTTGTTTATCTACAACTTGTTTGCACTATATTTCTACCAACTAATTTTCCAGCTCCAAGAATTTTTCTCCCTGCCCTCGGATTGGTCAAACAGTTGTGGACAGGATCATCACTCCTAAAATCTTTTGGCATTTATGACAGTGATAAAGAAGTTTGGCTTCCATCACTGCTACAGGATGTTGGGCCGGATCAATTGCCGCGCGCCCTGGGAGGAACCAAACCCAAATAATTCACATGTTAATACATGGAAAATTAATTTTTAGATCAACTAGTAGTAGTATGTATAGGTGGTGAATTCGGGCCCTGTGACGTCATCCGTTGACGTCAGACCATGATGACGTCATCGGATGACGTAAGAACCGCAAGCCGCTGACGTCACGACACAAAACCCCCGAGACCCTTGGGTCTCGGGGGTGGCCAACTCACCCGTGATTGTTGTCCACTCCATTGTTGGCCTCCATTGTTGTCGCGCACGTTTGAAGCAGACTTGTTGACTCCATCAAGTCAAAAACTCAACTGACTTCAATTTTTTATTTCTGCACATTAAAAACGGTTTTTAATGTGCAGAAATAAAAAATATCGTGACATCAGCGGCTTGCGGTTCTTACGTCATCCGATGACGTCATCATGGTCTGACGTCGACGGATGACGTCACATGGCCCGAATTCACCACCTAGACATACTACTCTAGTTGTAGATGCTAAAAATCGAACAGTTTCAATATAATCTATTAATTCAGCCTTGCAATGGCAATGTCCTTGTCTATGGCCAACTTGTATAAAATGCGTTTGCTATTCTCCAATATTTGTTTACCTTGTTTTCATTTAAAATTAACCGGTGGAGAAATTTTTATAAAATGTTGGATACTGTTTTCCATTTTTTCTGCTGTTTCTGTTTAAGCATGCATTTACTTTAAAAGGTTGGAAAACGTGTAATCAATTACTTTGATAGTTTTATTTCCTTGTCATTGCTAATTGCGTCTTTTTTTTTTAGCTCCTTTATGATCCTAGAACCATGATGCTGGAAAAATGTAGTTTTTTACTCCAGAATTATTGATGATGATGACAACCTTGAAAACGTCTTTTGCGATTTAATTGCAAAGGTTTTAGTATGGACGTTTCTCCACTTTTACTCCCTGTAGCTACAAAATATTCCAGGCCAAAAAAAACTCACTTAGGCTTAATTTGCTCTCTCCACGAGTGATTGCCTATTATTCAGCAGCAGCAATTGTTTTGCTAAAAAAAAATCGCACTTGGCACTATTGTCAATGGTCGTGGATGAATCAACTCTACGGAGACACCAATGGGAAAGCCGCTCACACCGACATGGATGCGCGATAATTTATGAAAACTTAGCGCAAGATGATCCATGGGAAATCATTAGAAGGGGAGATTTCTTTAAAGCGACTTAAACTTATGAGGTGAATTGTTTTTATTAGAATCAATTATGTTTTTTGAATTTAATTAAACCAAGGATAGTGATATTTTAACATCGCACAGTATAATTGTTGAATAATTCCACCTCCTTCAGAATGATATCAAAGCCCCCACTCTCAGCAATAGGACATGCCTTTGCCAAAAAATCTGCAGAGTCTTCATAATTCTCAATCCACTCTACTGCAAAAACAGGCTTGGAATTCTTAACAAAAACATTGAAATCTCCACAGAAGTCGTCAGTGACACAGGACTGTATGTAAGGAAATGAATAAAATCAAATTTTAAGTTTGTTTATATGCACCATAAATTATTTCTCCTGACGTTCGGCGTACCTCGGTTACAGCAAAGTCAAAATCCTCAACTAATTCCGCCGCCTGTTCTGGATCATTTTTAAGTCCCACAAGTAAGCCTTGCTTTCGAACTGCAGAAGCAATGAAGCGATTGTAAGCCAATTGTTGAGCTTTGCTAATTTTAAATCCTGTCTCATTATCGTAGCCATCAACATTGTCAGTGTCAATCCCTTCGCATCCGTTGGCCTTGGCCAATTTAAATCGATCTTCCATTATTGGACCAAGTAAATCAATTCTTCTGATATCCAACCATTTATCTTCTTCCCAATAAACGTAGTCATTCCCAAGTACGATTTTGGGAAATGTCTTGGCATCTCCTCTCCAATCTTCCCATGTACCCTTTCGAAAATGAATATGAGTTAGAGTTTGGAATTTTTGGAAAAGTTGCTATCCTCAAGAAAAATTGCTTACAACATTGACGTAACAAATTATTCGCTTCTTATTTCCACCTGGCTGCTGCTTAATTTTGCCTTTCAAATCCAAATTCAGGGTTTCGTAATCTACAAAAATTACTTCGGCGGCGGTGTTGAAATTACTGGTTTCTCCCACTAAATATTCAAACGTACTCCCAACAGTAAGAGGAACTGAAAATTCAAACATAATTCTACGTCAATTAATTCCAACAAATGCAACTGCTAAAGGTAATTACGCTGGACGTGTACTGGAGACAACTGGACTAAAGCGGAATGAAGAACCACGAATAGAAAGACCTGGAAGTACGCCATCAAAATGCGGTTTTTTGTGAACGTTTTAACTGGAGTTAGAACCAGTGGGTCAGTCTCTCGGTTTTATACCTGTGGATTGCCTGGCGTGAGATTATCCACGTGTGCGGCAGAAATTAGAATCAATTAGGACCACAAAAACTTTTAGATGTTTTTTGTTGTTTCTTACTTACTGGGCAAACATGGAATTTTGAAGCGATTTCAAAGTGAGAGCCATGAATTCTGACAAATTTGGTTATGTATTAATACAATTTGTAGACATGCGGAGGAGAGTCGGTAACTCACAATGTGAAAATGCAATATCATGCAAAAAATCTGCAGTATCCTTATGGCATGACAATATGGAGGGATTTTAGTAAAAAAACAAATTTACGGTTCGCACACATTTAATTTGTGCGTGCACATACAAAAGTACCTGCGCGCACACATAAAACGTGAACACAAATAAAATAAAATCACGAATTTAAACTCCACAAATTAAATAAATACGAATTGGAAGTGCCCACGTTTGGAGTGCACAAATAAACAAAACTCAAATTAAAAAAAAACCCAAATTAAAAAATAACAGATTTAGGTGTAGGTATTTCGGATTGGACGACAGAGCCACGTGACCTCCTGTCCGCCAAACTCATATTTTGGTTCTAAGTTTTGTTTTTTCTTGTTGAACAACTAAATTAGTAATAAATTAAGTTCCCAGGCAAGCGTCCGATTAGAAATTTATTGTTCACCTTCGTTCGATGACCTGGAGCCCATCACCGGTTAGAGATGTCAAGTAACAACATTCGGCGCGTCAGAGAACATCTGCGACAAGCATCTGAGTTAATTGGATCATTAGGTAATCAAAAATTTTCTTTGCAGTATTGTTACGTGTAATGCCAAACGGTTTAAATCTTAATTTCTACAGTTAACGATGCAGAAGGAACACGATCCCAGGACTCAAATTCCATTATCCAACCCGCATTTCAGCCACCGAACAACAACGGCCCTCATCTAGAACAAATTCTGCATTCAAATCAACTGTCAGCGATGCCTACTCAGAGCCCAAGCGCAAGAAGTCCAAATTTTGCACTTGCTGAAGTTAGAAGTCTTTTCCAGCCGTATCCCAGACCGCCGAGAGGAGCTTCAACTGTCGACAGGAGATCCGGCCGAGGGAGATTTGCAGCGTCTAGGAACACAGATGAGCGAACGTGGGGTCAAAAGTTCTTCTGCCTTGGCCAAGCCAGCCAGTCTCGTGTACCCTCACCTGGACATAGACTAGCGTTGACTCAGGCAGGCCTCGGCCAGGAAGTTTTTCAGCTGAGTAAGTTTTAAGTTTTCTTCACAATCATTATTGACTCACTTAAGTTTTTTGTTTCTCCTTGCTTTGCCGACAGGCATGTCGTTGTCAGCAGCTGATATTGAAGCCATGCTTCGATCGAAATTTCCGCCTTTGGTGTCTTCTCCAGGTATTGAGCTGCTGAATTCAGTTGGAGCTGGAAGATCCCCTACACTGATTCGGGTTTCTGGTAGTGAGCCTATCCCTACCGCGGCTCATTTACACGTTGCCTGTAGGAGAGGGAGCGTTATTTATGTTCGTCCATCCGTTGACATTTTTGTGGTAAATCACAATAAAATTAAATGAATTCCATCCTATCATCAGCTCAATATTATTTAGTTAAGTGAATTATTTTATCAATGACAGGTAAATCGAGGACAAGCAGATGGAACTGGTGACGCGGACGCAATTGACTCGATGGACCAATTCCCTGACACAGACGAAGATGAACACCTCATCCGAGATGCTCATAGTAACTCATGAAAATTATTTGACTTGTTGATCCTATTCCAAATCTTTTAACTGATTGAATTTTAAATTTAGTTCATGTTGGAGCCAATCCTGATGGCCATCTCACACCCGATTCATACAGTGGTCAGGGAGGACAAATAAGACATTCAACTCCTCTTGTGCAAACAACCACGACCAGAAATACAACTAATTCTGACAGTTTAATTGGCCAAGAAGATGAACCCTTCATAATCCGAACACTGGACACCGTGAACTTGGAACTTGAGAGTTGGCAAAGAGACACCGTCGTGCAACAGGAAATCCGAATCACAATTATGAGGAGCGCCTTGCAGCGGACACTTAACGGAAATCGACGGCGGGAGAACTTCTCCGTTCTAAAAATACCAAAGATTGTTTTTGTTGGGGAAGTTGCCTTGGACGACGGAGGTCCTACACGAGAGTTTTTTCGGTAATTTGAATATTATTTATAGCTTGATTCTGAACTAAGATTTAGGAGCATAAACGCCTAAATGCTAACGACTCAATTAATTTTGTCTCAACAGTTTACTTCTGGACGACATTCTTTCCCATTCCGGCCTTTTTCACTCAGTGGGCGGATCAGTGACTCTGTCACACAACATGTCATTCTTGGAGGAAGGCAAATACAAGAATGCCGGCGAACTTATTGCTTGGAGCATTTTGCATGGTGGCCCAGGACTACACGCGTTGGCAGACGAATCGATCCAGATGCTTTCTGGAAATGCCCCAAATTTACTCCATTGGAAACCTTACGTTACGGATGAGAAAGCCGCTGATTTCTTGGAAAAGGTTGTCACTTTAACAGTCTCATAATCACAAACCTCACTAAACAGCCTTGTCTCCACGTCTGTCCATTTTATTCTTTATTCCAGAGTGTTAACGCAACAGAAGCAACATGGCCTGAGTTCATTCAAACTGTGGGCGAAGGGCTGTCGGATAGTGGATTTCCCTTGGCTGGAACTTGGAAGTTCGAAAATAGGGAATTGCACATGAATTCAATTCTGGTGCATCACTTTTTTTACAGGTAACTTCCCCGAAACTTAGCTTCGACTTAAATTTGGTTAAAGTTAGTTTAAGTAAAGTTATTTTAAAATTAATTTGGGTCTATTTCCAGAAATGTC